>JAOYRR010000414.1:0-151987 GCA_038994665.1 Podotricha telesiphe | reverse complement strand
AATATTAAATTACTTCATAATTATCATATCTTTTGTAAATATTAGAGGCGACGTTTACGTGGAGAATACGCGTTGCCGTAGCAACGTCTTTGTCACTTTATACACAGTGATGAAATTTTAACTTTACTACACTTCCGCATATAAGAAGATCCAAGTGTTTTCTTCACATATTGATATATATACTTATATACGGAAAAAAATAAATGAAATTTGCATTTACGGACAATGCATGCAGTAGTAAAAATTGAAACAAAATGACAAAAATAAATAAATATATGTAATTTTTTTCCAATTACCTTCAACTTCCTTTACCTGTTGTTCCAATAAGGCACGTGTGGATTATTACCGCAGTTCAGAATTGCTGTAAAATTGCCCATAATCAATAGGACCGGTAATGGAAAGTGACACGCATGCGCTATAAATCAAATGTTTTTATAATACATTGCGGCTGTTATTTTAAAATTTGACAGGCATCTTGGCTCAGTAGGCGGTTAGTTAGTAGGGATACACGGTAAGTTGCAGATTCGATTCCAAGACTGTGTAGTTTATTATGTATCTTTTTGTCATTTTACGATTTCGATAAAATATATAATATTCAAGTTATATATATATGTGGTCCGTTTAATATTTTAAGAACATTTTACTGAATTTTTTTTGCTTACTTTAGGTACTGATTTGAAGAAAACTGAAGATTCACTATTTATATTTCAGCTTTATTTCAAGCAAAGAAACAGTCGTAAAGAAAACAAGGTTGAATTTAAGAATGAAACATCAATACAACATTTTCTCAATCTGTCTCACTGTTGTTTTTTAATAACGGAAAATGTTTGATTTTGTACTAAAATAAGAAAATGGAATAGTTTAAAATGTGTGATAAAGACTTTTTATGCCTTAATTAACTTAGGTACTTATATAAGTACGTGCCCATTTGTATTCTACAAACCTAACAATTCGAAAAACCATAGCTTCACGTGTTTTTGGAGGGTAGGCAGAAAAATCCTAGTGCCAAGACACACTCTTCTCCACTTTCCGCCCGAATCCGAGACCAGATTTGGTTTTGAGTGGCTGTACTCAACGCCGCGCTTTGCCATATTACTATAAAGGCGAAATCAACATAATTTAAATAGATAACTTTTCCTAATCATTCCGCTGATTAAGAATCGAACCCAGCATCATCGCGTTCACAGTCAGACGCTATTAAACTGCCTCACAACAACGGCCTTAAAATAAATATTTTTTTCGTCTAATAACATTGAACTCCGTGTATAAAAATAACAAGTGTTGTAATTTTATCACGCAATGTACACCATTGTTTGCGTGAAACAATATAGCTTATTAATTTTTGAAAACATTTCGCCCTTTTAATACGAACTAACAGTATCGGAAATCATTACCAGCAAAAATTAATAATTGAAAAATGCCAAGTTATGTCTGAAGTTACGTACCGTGAAATTTGGGAATTAATTTTACGTTCGACATATTATAATCATATAGCTTTTATTTCTATATACATAAAGCTCATAATAAAGCTACTTTTCAATCACACTGTACGAACTTGATGGACACGTTTCCCTTTTTGAGGTTTGTAATTTATTAAATTACATACTTTAGAAATGTTATTTTGTTAATTATATATAAACAGACGTAATAAATTTATTAGTTTTATTACTGTCACGTTTCTATAGTCGAGTAATTGAGCTTTTGTAGTATGAGCTTTTTTTTATGAAAGGCAAATCAAACTTCTTTCTATAAAACAAAGTACGGCACGGCAAAGAACGTATTCTTTGAAACTGAAACTGAAGAACGGAGTGTTCACTAATATAAAAAAAGCAGAGAAATGCTTAAAAATTATGAAATTGAATAGGATGGGACTACCAATGCGTTAATTACTGCAACTATTCAGATAGCCACTAGAGCAATAATTTGTTACAAAATTAAGTATATCTAAAAGTACAACAATAAAGCACTTTTAGATATTACATACGCCTATAAAAGCTTTGTGGAGCACTTGTGTTTTGCAACATAGAGTGCAGTGGGGCAGTTTTCTCATTCACTTGCGAATGGCGGAAACGGTCACAATGAGTACTTACACTGGCGGTTTCCGGTACAGTTAAGTACGAAAGTTTTACTATACACCTGCTTTAAATATTTTACTGGGCACACCTCATGTCAGCCAGATGCGAACTTTCTCTCTCTATGTGTGAGAGACATCAGTTCTCCAATGTCTGTTTATTTTAAAGACTCCAGACAATTCCATTTTTTTATGTGCTTGCTGTGAGAGAGAACTTAACAGAGTGTGGGAAATTACCTAGTAAGAAAGGATACTCAAATTACTTAAAGAACGAGGAAAAACAGATTTTTACATTTAACAGTCGAAACTAGTGAATATAAAAATTTAAATAATACAGCAAGGAGCAGGAGGAGTTCGTGCAAACAACTAGTTAAATATAAACATTCACTTGAGTGCAAACTGAAGGACAATATTTAAATGCAGTCAGTCCGTTTCAATTGTTGTATAATAAAAAAAACTTGTTATAAGCTGTCATTTTGTTTTAATGCACAATAAATTAAATTATTTATACTAAAATAATTTAAACTTTTTATGAAATATACTTAGTGCCACTATTTTATGAAGTCCAAAATCTGCATAATATTCTACAAAAATAAAGAGATATGGAAAAATTTGTAATTTTCATATAACACTTGTTGACATGAGTCCCCCTACCTGTCTCTCGGAAGTGCTGGCGCATTGTCTCACGCCCTGTGACTCGAACACTAATGCGATTTTTTGTGGGTTTGGTGCTTTTATTGTGATATCCTAGTTCTTTTTGCACGTGTGGCACCTTCCGTCACTTTGTCTTGATTAAAATTTGTGAATAAAACCGTTTTCTTGATTAAAGTGTATGGATAAAAAGGCTCAAGCCATCTTGGAGCAGCACGGAAATGAGATTATAAACGCAATGGCTGTGAGTTCGATTTCCACAAGAAGAAGTATTGAATTACTGTCATATCTTTGGTCCAGTATGAGAAAGAAAGGCGTTAAGTTTCGCAACCAAGCCTGCAATGTTTTTGAAATGGGCGAAAAGCTTGTATGGCATATATTTATTCACACTATGAAAGGGTAAAGATGGCAGAAATTAACGCTGTATTTTGCCTCACTATGAAATTACCTTTCTTATACATAGTCTCCTAAGTTTGATTTAAATTTATAAGCACCTTTGTGTTCACAGCTGTATTTTTTAAGACCTTCATCATAATTCTCTCCTCAATTCCTCCTCATAACATTCTCTATAATAAAACAAGATTAATTGATGTATCTTGAATAATATAATAATATTTTTGAATAATAATAAAGCATCTTAAATTTATGGAGTTCAAGATTAAAGACGATGTTTCGGGGATTTGAACTCATAATCATAAATCTCAAAATATGTCGCAGTTTACAACGAATTTAAATTAAAATTTGATCTTTATTTAATGGATTTGGACAAATAAATTAACAAAAGGCATTTCTAATACTAATAACTTGGTCAATAAGTCATTTTTTAATTTATTCACCTCCTTTACCTAGTGTCAGAACATTGTGTTCTCTGCTCTCCGCCTTCAAGTGGCGGACCTCAAAGCCGCGCTGTGTCAAGTTCACGAGGCCAAGTGGCCTTGCTATTTTTACTTTTATTTATACATTGATTGTTAACCACGATTCAATTCCATTATTTGAAATCTAATTGACGTTTAATAATTAGGTCATAATATTTTTTTTGTATATTTTTTTGTGTTGTGTTTATATTTATAAAAGTTTTTTGTTTTGTCGACAGGATGTGTGCCGATTTGTTCCAATTAATTAGTATCAGTAACCACAATAAAAGGCGCATCACCGTAATTGAAATGCATCTAGAGTAATGTAATAAGTGGATAAATTATTATTTTTTTAACTTTTTCCCGCAACGTAAAGTCATACCTTGACTACCCAGTCAAAGGGAACCTAGTGTGAAGACACTCCGTTCTCCACTTTCACACTCCACGTTGAGTGGCGGAAATCTACGCCGCGCCTTGTATTACCAGAGTGGTAAAATGCGAATAATTTAAATATAATCATTCCTCGAATTGGTGATTAAACCCATAATTTTCTCTTATTTTTAACATGTTAAAGTGTTATTCACACACTTAGAAAACTTGAAAACATATTTTTATAAAACATACAAAAATTTGAACGCAGAGGTATTTGAACCCTCTTGGAAACCGTCCAAGCGCTCTTACCGCTGAGCTCTTAGACGCTTTGATGGTTGCCATGAAACGCGGGTTCGATTTCTGCGGCGTTCAAATTATTTACTAAAAATGTTTTATTCTCTCCCCTTAGTCACCCTGTGAGTACGAAAAAAAAAGTAAAATAAAAATCACGCATATTATAAGTAAATACTTACAAGAATTATTACTATATATATATATATATATATATATATATATATATATATTTATATGTTAAAATATATTTATTTATAAATGTATATACCAACCTATATAGTATATAAATTACTAATGAAATTAAAAGATTCACACCATTCAAAAGATAAAATTGTGAAACGAGCGCATCGGCGTCGCTTCATTTCGCAAAAAATGTTACCTCACAAACACTTGAAAAATACATAAGAATCCCAACTTTTTGCGCATCATTAAAAACTGTACCAAGTTTTTGTTCTAAGGCTGCGTATACACTGATATTGTATAATTTTTAGTATAACGCAATTGCATTGCAAGAGTCTATATTAAAAAAAATGTGCAGTCAAGAATATAACAACAAATAATAATAATAACAAATTTACTTAAGAAGTATTGATGAATATTATATACTATCGACTCACTCGCAGCTTCACCTGCCTAAACTACGCGACTAAACTATTTAATTTTTTCACCACTGGCGTTCTCCTTTTAATCACAAACTTTGCTGAAATTTATAATTTAAACTGTTGTTACTTTTTTATTTATGAACCGATGGAAATGAAATAAACTCTAAATGTGAAGGGAAGTGTACCAAAATACAATAGTCAAAACTGCATTTTAATCGTTTAAGCCGTTTCTGAGATTAGACCCACAGACAAACAGCAAAAAAATAAAAATCATTGTTTTTAGTAAATAATTTTAGCCGCCAATAGTTTTTTTTTCATATATTTTTCATGTACAGAGAGCGACTAGTTACATTTTTATTATATCTATAGATTATATATGTTATGAATAATCTAAAATCTAAAAAAGACATATTTAGAAAACGTATAAAATAATATATATATTTAAAAGTTATCATACAAAAATAATAATGACATATTATCAAATCTAAAATTAAAATAGTTTAGTATCATAGTTCCCGGCCAGCCTAACTATCGGTCGACAGATGCCCGGATGCCAAGTTCCGTTCCAACCTCAACCAGCCCAGCTCTATCTCATAATTAGGCTCTACCCTGCAGTCTATTTGAATGCAATATAAATGTTACTAGATCATAAAATATTCATCTATGCTGATTAAATGAGCACAAAAACAAGCTTTCAATTACTTTTAACTTTATATCGTTTATGTATTGGATTGGAGAATGGAGTGGCTCCGTAGGTCAGTGTAGTTGTAAACGAGATTTATTGTGGCCACTCAACACCCAATGTCTAAATTTCGGGCGGAAAGTGGAGAATGGAGTGTCTTGCCTTTAAATTCTCTCCGACTAACCTTATATGCAGGAAGTTGCTTATGTATTGCTATATATTTGCATCACTTTGTAAATTATATCAATTGAAAACATTCATAGATTTATCGCATTTTTGGAATTCCACATTTCGATGCATTTCTATATTTTAATTCCTAATAAATTGTTATAAAACTTACAACTCACATGTTTTTGTTTCTATTTTTTTACATTAAACTTCTTTTATTTTCATTACGAATACAAGAGCTTATATGAAGTTTTTTTTTAATGGCGATGGTTGTGGGTACCTTTGCAACCTTAGGGGAATGGTTATATCTAAATTCTTCTGATTTCTCCAGTCCTGACAAGACAAAGCGCAGCGTTTCGTTCCACCACTCAACCCGCACCGGTCAATGTCTCGAATTTGAGAAGAAATGGGGACCGATTTCATTATTAAGAATGAATGTTTATCTGAACAAAATGTAACGACGAGTTCGGCAATGACTATCCAATTAAATTTCAAGACACTCCGTTCTCCACTTTCCGCCGGAATTCGGGACATTAGGCGTCCAGATTATAAATTTAATTATTGCTTATTGCTTTATGTGCAATTGTAACTCACAACTTTCGCGTTATGTCAGGTGCATTTAACTTAAGTAGAAGTAAGTAGTAAGTATACCTTACTTGTTTTTGTAATAATTAAGCCATTCATTTACAATGTCGTATTGTTTGACGAAACAATGGTCCTTCGTGCCGGACATAGTGATAATGTGTATAGTAACAGCTTTCTTAATGACATTTTGAAGCACGAAAACTTTTATGAATGGCAATTTGAGCTTTCGTTAAGCTAGAATCTTAGTTAAATATACCTGAAATAAAATTGAAATGTTACTTTTTTTTTTAAATATTAAAGAATTTAAGATACCGTCAGTTTACGTGATACAATATTTCTTTCTCAGGATCTCATACAGATCTCTTGTTAATTTATACATATAATAGCATGTAACTGATCGCTGTCTGTACATGGTAGATTTATTTTTAATTTTCTCTTTGCTTGTCTGTTTGTTTATGCACGCTAATTTTCTTGTGTTGTCTTGTGGTAAACTAATCTTAACATTTGGTGTTTATTTAATTTCAATAGGTTCGTGAACAAAATGCGGATAGCTAGTAAGTATATATTTATATATAGAATATTCATATTCACAGTCAAATAAAGGTTGTTAAACTTTTTATCTCATTTCATTCAAAATCAAGACGAGAGGCGGAACTTAACGCCGCATTTTATCAGTTTCTTTAAGTGGAGGTTGAACCAAACCAATCATGTTTACACACGGTCCTACGGCCACTACGGCCTTAATTGGCGATATTAACATTTTTTTGTATATAAAAAAAACTTCCAATATGCATCTGTCTAAATAATTGATTACTAAATCTTATTAACAAAAACGCCACTTCTCTCGCGTCTCTTTTGTACTAGAAGCACGCGCCCCCAGAATCATTCTGAAAATATTTTCTCTACGAACGAACGATTTACTACCGGTCGGATGTATTTGTACTTTAAAGTACTTCCTAAGAACCGACGGCTACGCTTCAGTTTGATTTTATTTATGGCCTTTTGCAATATTAACAGAAATCAGTTGAGTTTTTGCATAGTTTTTTGTAGAGTCACCACAATTTTGAATATTTAGCACACTTGTTCCACTTTCACTTGAATTGCAGACAAGGTTGAATGGCGGAACTCAACGCCGCGCTTTGTCTCACGTACTAGAGCGGTACGGCACGGTGTGGTCATCTCTCTGCACCCAGCAGGAGAGAAGGGAAACGATATCAGGAAGAGGCCCTCTGAACCTTAATATCAACCACCCACGAATATTGGTGGGTCCCTGATTTAGGCCTATATTGACCTGCAGATGGAGTTGGGAATCCGGAAGGTTCCGAGGGAAATAGTTGTCAGCGGAGGGGTACTAGAGCTATGAAATTAATATAATTTAAATATAAGAATTCCTCCGAATGGGTATCGAGTCCACGACCAATTGCGTTTACAATCAATCACTGTAACACTGCCTGATGCATGATGGCCTCTACTCTGTTTTTTTTTATAAGTTATTATAAAAATATACATTTGAATATACACAATGAATAATGGGTGGCGGCGCTTAACACTGAATTTAGTATCCAGATCGGAGAAACACAAAATATAAACACTCTCGAGTAAGAATTCGCATTTACAAATGCTAAAATAATAAGTACAATAAGATATGGCTACCATAGTCTCACGGGATTACACCCAGATGTCCGGGACACCTTGCGAAAGGTGTTCAGAATAAATCACTACCAATATATAGGTACCTACTAAGTATTGTTAACCGATTGTCATTCAAGCGCCGACAACGGACACGACACGGCCTAATATGGCACAAGGTGCTTTGAGAATGTCAATACATGAAACGAAAGGATTTAGATTTTTTTTTGTTTATTGTATTCAAATTGTGTTGAAATTTCTAATTTTGCTGAATTATGGTTATATTTTTCTTTAAATATATTATTTTGCATTGGATATTTATTGTAGTTATATTAACTACAATAAATATCCAATGCAAAATATGATTATATAATTATAGATAGTTTTTTTAAGTGGAAACCTTATTATTTAATTTGTCTTAAAATACTGTATGTTTCTGAACCAGAGAAATGAAAATAATTTAAAATAATCTACAGCAGCTAGTAGTATTCATATAAAATTAGTATTATATAAGTGTCTATAGTACATGAAGCTCCAAAGGCCATTGTGGCACAGTGAAACAGAGTCTGACTGTTATCACTATTGGTTGTGGACTCCAACTCATTCCACTCATATATTATTTCTCCACACAGTGTTTTGATATTAGGTTCTCTCTGACTACCCTGCTATGCGTGAAAAAGCGTTTAGCTAACAAAAAATTAAATTATTTTTCGTTATCTAGTCGTGCTAGCATTCTAACTATATGTCCTCATAAGGTTTATCCTTTAATCTATTAAATGAAGTTTTCACACAAATTGGTGGTCCCAGCTTTTCTTACATCGATACATTTATTGATTTGAATCTAAAAAATATGTTTTGTTACATAAGTACCTACTCTAAACCTAAAATATATTATTTATCTAAGCGCTAAAATTGAAAGTCGATAGCACACTTTGCTTATTTTCAATTTCAAACAAGTAGAACGCAAAATACAAGAGGCAGGTGTTACCAAACAGTGGCGCGTGTCATTAATACTTAGTGACAGAATGAATTAATATAAATTAAACTTTACTTCATCCACCCTTACTTGTAATTCAGTCATGCGACATATTTAAATTATTAAAACAAACTATATAATAGTATAGGAAATTAATTTGGCGTTCTTTTCTGTAGGGAAAGTTTAAATTATTATATTGCATGTTATTGATGGTTTTATAGCTGAGTAGAGATATCAACGCCTTTTTTTAACGTGAGGAAATCTGTTACAGATACCAGACCGATTTGGGATCCGGGCGCAGTTGTGGGACTGGTAGATGTAGGCCGTATGTATACCCACTAAAACCTTACGGTGCTCCTCCTCAACCGCCCTTGCCGGCCTGCTTAGTAGCGCGCAGGAGCAATCAGTGCCCTCCTGCGACCCGGTCGTATGCGGCGAATGACGAGGTTGAAGATATACCTTAATAGAAAAATATTTCTATTTCGATTTTACAATACAATTTACGCACTCGTTACTGTTGTATGTCCCTCTTTTAAAGCAATTAATTTAATTTTAAATTTGTATACAAATCTTTGCCCATTGTACTGTAACATTAGAAAAAATAGTTTTACATTTCACTCCGAGCAATCGGTGGGTTAATAAGCGAATATTATTAAGAATATTTATTATGTAATTACATACATTTGTTCACCTTTTTGCTTTTAGATTACTACAATATCTGACTTAGTTGAATCTTTCGATATACATTCATTTAAACTGTTTTACAATATTAAAGTTCTATTTAGTCAAAATTGATTATGCCTTGATATTAGAGAGTTTTGAAGATAATTATTTTCGATTATATGCGTTAGAGTTTATATTTACAATTGTATAAATATTGCCTATGGTATTACGATCATTGTGGGTAATAACCAACAATGATGAGCACATATATAACAGTAACTAATATAGTTACTGTTATATTTGTTTGTTTAGATAGCATACCCTTTGTTACTTTAAATATTTTTAGTATATACTTCATAAGTATTTGAAGTTATTTAGTCAGTCGAGTCTCAGACACTGTAGAAAGCGGAGTAATAGAATCTAAAATAATATTTAATACTTTTATTCTAAGTCCCCTTATTATTCATATGGGAGTGAAAGTTCCTATATTAAACATCAATTATCAAGATACAGACTACAGATGCCCAAATTTATTATTACCTATATAGTTTTTTAAACTAAAATAAATCGAGTCTTTCCCTATATCTTCGTTTGTATGAAGATCCTAGCCATATTCTTAACATTTCATAATTTTGCCTGTAAACGTATAATTCCGTTAGTTTCCGTAAGAATTTCGAAAAATAAATTAAAGTATAAGCTCGCCATGCAAAATTTCAGTTTTCTTTGCGCCGTAGTTTTGGATATTGGTTATCTTACTCAGTGAGTGAGTAAAGAAAGAGTTTTATATAGAAATATAGATTTATTCACATTTTATAATGTATTTATAATAAAATTATTTATTTAATAATATTTATAAAAACCGCATAACATATTGTTATGGGCAGATGTGGACCACTCTACAGGCTATTGCTTTAACGGCAAGAACGTGGATACAGGTAGGGTAGGTATAGCAGGTATATTATTTATTTATTAGGAAATTGTTGTTAGTAAAGTTTTTAAAATTGTTTTTCCATTTATTATAAAATAAAGTAAACAATATCGTACATTTATTCCAGACAATTTTTTTAAATTAACAATTTTTTAATAGTGTCTTCATTTAGTTACGTTGATTTATGATTCGTATGTTAGTTTATACATATATATTTATTTTTTTATTAAATGCTTCTAAATAAGACATTTCTTTTAATAATTCTGTAGACATGTCCATGTTAGCCTACCTTTAATTCTCAAACAACAGGTGTTTGGTTGAGTGGCGTACGCATGAGATCTGCATTGTGTTTTAGTATATATTGTAAACTGTACACAAAAAAATGTAAAAATTTGCATGAAATTTTTGTAATGTGAATATTATTATTTGGTTTTTTAAGCTTCGCACTTTATCGTGCATAGGAAGGTAAAGAAAGAGAACCTAGCGTCCAAACACCTAAACCTTTTCGCCCGAAATAGAAATGTTAGCACAGAGTGGCGGAACTCAACGCCGTGAGTTGTCTTGCCAGAGCAGGTATGTGAAAAAAAATAATTAAATATCATTCCCCCTAGTGGGGATGAAACCCTAACATTCAGTCAGTAATCATATAAAGCTCATATTTAAGATATAAGATGATAATAAGAACGACTAATCTCGGTTAAAATCGTTGTAGATTTTGTTACATATACAAAATGACTGTGTCTTGTAAGAACGATATCTTTCATATATTTATTTTCAGAAATTATATAAAAAGAAAAATATATATAAGCGCGTTTGAAGATCAAGGTAAAGACTAGTAGAAGAATTAAAGATTTTATTTCTCATATATATATCTATACTAATTGTAACCCGCAACTATGTATGCGTAGAATCTCTCTCCTAGCTATATAGGGTAGGGAACCCTACTTTGCTTGTTCCACGATGTCATCGTCGGCAACTTTACACACATTCCTATCCCTCTGTACTACATATTTCCAACATGTCTTAGGTCTACAACTCTACAAATTGATCTGGCACCGGAGATACCAAAGTGTTATCTTTAAGTACGGCCGTATCATCGCACCCGTGTCCTGCAGCTTGTTTGTGACTTGTGTTTTTTTACAGATATCACCTTCTTAATAAAAAAAATCTACTACTATTCAACATTTTAAAATGACATTACAAATCAAGAAGGGACACATGATACCCACGACACTAAAATATTACACAAAATAGCATGTGGGAGTGAAAATAAAACAAGCATTTACTTCAAAAGAACATCGAGACGACGAGTATTTATTGTCGGATAAAATTATTTATAAACCACTATTAATTGTATCAATAAGTAATAAGTATTTACATTAGCGCCAAAACAATACCACAGATGTATAATATAATATAGGAAATGTCTAAAACAATAGTATATTTATACAGATATTTAAATAACAATATTATACAGATACTTAAACAATAAATATTAATAAACGTTAAAATAATAATGTTGGAATTTGTTTATTTTTATAAATTTACTTGCTTTGCTTTGCTTTGCTTTACTTGCTTTGCTTTGCTTTGCTTTAAAAGTGAATACGTCAAAAATATTCAAATGTCAAATAAGCTATTATATGAGATAAATACAATATAAACGGTAAGAATAAAAACATTATAACCATTTAACTATTTAGTTATATTTAAAGTATTACTTAACAAAATATAAGATCGACATCTTCTTTTACAGTATGACATTTCCCCACTTTTCGCTGTCACAAACTCCTGTTTAGTCAGACTGAGAAAACACCCGCAACTAAGTTTGCATTGACTATAAAATGCGAGTACAATTCGCTCCCTATCCCTATTCGCTTCCTAGGAATTCCGAGAAATCCGCTCTCAGGGCTTCTTTACAAACCCCAAGGAACCAATATATCAAATTTCAGCTTTCGCCGTCCTGTAGTTTCGGCTGTGCGTTGTCCGTCTGTCCGTCACTCAGTAAGTAACGCAAGAGTTTAATAATATATACGTATAGAAAAAGGTAAATTTTTTTTATCCAGAAACCACAGTTTATACAATATGTATAAGAAATCTTATCATTACGCTTAAAACAAAAAATATATATTCAATTACTTATTGTTTTATCACAAAATATTGTTTAACATATATTATTGTACATTATATAAAATTAATATTTATATTGTTTAAACGGCACCTATTTGAACAATTGGCAAAGCTAGCTGGAATGCATTCTCTATATACTTTGAGCTATTTTCCGCCTGAAAAAGAAAACAAATTACTTTACACTGCATACTTTAATGAACACTTTGCCATGAATATCTTATTTCATTAATTTATATTAAAAAAATATTTAGTTCTAGTTCACATACAGTGGGATTCGAACCCGCTTCTCTACGTTTACAACTACAAAAGTAGATTTAAAAAGATTTCTCTTTTTAGAAATAATAATAAGCACAAAAAATATTTTTACAAATTGTTTTTTTTCAGCGTCACGCTTTTACCCTCATAGCAAGGTAGGCTGAGAGAATGTAGTGTCATAACAATTTGCAATTCTCAACATTCCGCCCAAATTCGTGATATTGCATTTTGAGTGTGCGGAACTCAAACCCGCACTTTGTTTTACCAGAGCGAAGAAATAAAAATAATTATTTAAATTAAATAATACTACATAATTTTCATACACATACCTCCAAGAATATATTAGTCATATAATTATTTATTTGTTCTTCATTGCTGGAGGAGAGGAGGCGCAGTTTGTCAGAGAAAAGAGTAGCCAGTTCGCTTATATGTTTAGTTATAACCACTGTCATCCTAAAAGAAAATAAAATATGTATATATTGTAGAGGTCATCGCGTCGCAGTGGAACGGCGTCTAACTGTAAACGCGATTGGTTGTGGGTTCCATTTCCACTTGGGGTATGATTAATTTTTAAATAATTTCCATTGCGCCACTCTGGTAATACAAAACGCGGCTAAACGAAACATTTCAATTCTGGCGTAATGGAAGGAACGGTGTGTTTCGACACTAGCGTTTCTCTAAGTAGCTTTTAAATATATATTATATTTTAAATAGCTTTTATCTATATATATATATATATGAAACGCTTGCGTTACTGACGACTGACTGAAAGATAATGCATAGCCGAAACTACGAAACGTAGAAAAATGCAACATAAAAAAGGATTTCTTGAAATTTCCACGGAAACGAGAAAAACGGTTTTATATTCATTTAATACTCCACACAAACGTTTTAGCCTACAACTCGTTATGCTACATAAGTCTAAAGAATAAAATACAAGCTAAATAAATACTATAATTTAGCACAAATAAAAAAAAAACAATATTTATTTTTTGAGTACCAAAAATATTATACTAACTAATACGTTACAGTTAAAGGCGTTTTACTATTTTCTCGGAAGTCCAATTTCGCAACATATCACCTTCACACATGCACATCATCAAATAAAGACAATGTCGAGATTTGAACCCACTATACTATACATATAGAAATTAGTCAAAAGAACTCACTGTGTAAGAGCATCCGCCTCGTCAGCGGTCGACCGTCTGGTTTCACTAACAACATTTCACCAGTCTTGTGATACAATTCTACAGATAACGCTGTAGCTTGTGCTAAATTACTAACAGCTTTTTTATATATCACTTTATCTGTTAAATTATCTTCTGTGTCCAACCAATTTACTATTTCTGTGTGTTGCCTGTGAAGAAATAAGAAGAAACCTCTTAGCATTCCATGGATTCGTCGAGTTTCAGACAGGAGCTCAAAGCAGCACCTGGGGCTTGCGACACAAGTACACTTGGGTCCCTTAAGTCTTCAGGCTTAGGACCCCTTTAAAATGCATTCACACTCGCCACCACTGTCCGAGTCACCTCTCTCTACCTAACCAAATTTGATAAGATCCTAATAATGCCCAAAATAATATTTTAGAAACGTAAAACTTTTTTAATGTAACATAATTCAAAACCGCGCCTTTTAGCAATCGTTCAAGCCAAATAAGCTGTATGCTATGACTAGTCTATACAAATAAATAAAACTTGAGTGTATGTTTGTAATATTAAAACTGCTAAAACAGCTTTTTTACTAAATGCATATATGTATGTAAATGTATAAACGGTACATATACCATAATAACATTTTTTACAAGTTTTGTCTGTCTGTTTCGGCTTTTATTTTAGAACTCCACAAGGACGAAGTTTCGGGCGCAGTCAGTGTATAATAAAATAATAAAAAACCAAAATATACTTTATTAATGGCTGGAATTGTAGTTTTAATCCAATATCTCGTGTGGCTTTCTGTAATCTTTCTAACAACGCATCAGGTTTAGATATATCCTCAGATACATCTTCATCAATCTCATCGTCATCATCATCCGGCATTTCACAGAGTTCTGTAATCAAAAAATAACTAAATTAAAAAATATATATATTATATGTTTCTAGGAATATGACCACCAGAATGGAGAAATTATTAATAATTTTAATTCTTCCGAGTAGCGATCGAACTCACTACCAATCGCGTTCACAGTCAGACGCTGTCTCACTGCGCCACGAGCAAATATAAATGAAAACAAGATAGAATAACACAGACAGTGCCAATACCCAGCGAAAAAACAAATTAGTTAAAAAAAAACCAAAAAGGAATCAGATTTACTTATACAATGAAAATATTGTCATATTATCATCGGACCCGGACATGTGTACATATTTTCAAGACTGTACGACCGACGTAGCTGGATGCCAAGAAAAGCATGGCTTAGCGGTCAGAGCGCTTGAACCGTTTTTCAAGAGGGAGCGGGTTTAAATCCTGCTGCGTTTAATTTTTTACGTTTTCTAAATATATATTTTCAATTTTCTAAGTGTGTGAATAACACTTTAAATTTTTTTTTTAAAAATAAACTAGACCTACTTTAAATTCCGCCATACACAACAAAATATATATAATCTATACACATAATAAAAATGTAACTGATCGCTGTCTGTACATGGAAAATATATAATTAGCAAGTATTATTTGGCATTTATCCATATAATAGAACCCATTTATATGCCGTATTGAGTATTGTGTTTTGATAATCTTCTCGTAACATTTAGGGTTTATTTTATTTCAATCGGTTCATAAATAAAAAGTTACAACCATTAAAATTATAAATTTAAGCATAGTTTGTAATTTTAGTGAGAAAGCGAGCGGGTGGGCGAAAAACCTAAATAATTTAGTCGTGTTGTTTACGCAGGCGAAGCCACGAGCGGGTCGCTAATATCCAATATAAATGTAAAATAACACAAGCGACATCACTTAATACTATGTAAATGTTATATAAAACATCTCCCCAAATGGGTATTGAACCCACAACGTAAATAAAAAAATAACCTGCAACTTGCTGTAACGTTTCCTTAATATCTTGTCGCTTATCAGGCTCAGCTGAACGAAGGCGCTCTTCTATCCTCATACTGACTTGCTTTGACAACATTTCTAGTGCTTCTAGATGAACTAGGCCTGCAATTAGAGTACAAATTGATTGTAAAATTAAAATACTTTATCGTTTTGCAGTACTGTAAATGCGATTAGTTTTGGGTTCGATTCCTAATCGGAGGAATCATTATATTTTAAAATTTACATTTCTCCGCTCTGGTAAGAAAAAGCGCGGCGTCGAGTACCGCCATTAAACACACAATGTCTCGAATTCAGGCGGAAAGTGGAGAACGGAGTGTCTTGACACTAGGTTCTCTCTGTTATATGGGAAAAAGCGTAAAGCTGTGAAAAAATCTCCCTTTTCTTTTTACTGTGAATTCTTTCTCAGCCAAAGGTCTGCATGATCTGTTACCTGAAGCAATAAGGCTAGGCTGCCTTTGCATACATTGTATATATACATGTTTCTTACCCCTTGTATTTCTTATTTTTTGTGTATAAATAATATTATTCTAGTCTATCTAAAATAGATGATAATATATAATATATTTTAATAGCATGAACCTGATGTCACCAACCAGGGTACAAAGAAAATGATTTGAAAGTGTGTTCTTTTTAGATGTTTTAAGCACTTATTAGCTGTGTATTAATTACATAAACTTTGTATAAGCTACATTATTATAATATAAAATAAAACAAAAATACACTATTAATTGTTTTTTAACTGGCATTCACATACTCTGAGAGGCGCGGGTTTAAGGCTACCTTCAAATTCTTGTACGTTTTTTAAAATATAACTATTTCAAAGCAAACATTAATAACCAAACAAATAAGCACAAAAAAGCCAACCTTCAAAATCATCAAACAGCGTTTCATAATGAACCTCCTTAGCTTCCTTTTTAGCTTCCCTTATCATATCCTCTTCGTCCGCTTTTTCTTTCGCTTCCCTCAACAGTTGGGACAGCACTGGCTTATCACCAGAGTCTAGACCCAACATAGCACGTTTCTTAGCTAATCCTGGATCTCCATCTTGCAACACTTCCATCGTCTTCTTTCCTATACTTTCAAGAGTGTCTAATCCTCCAGCTATAACTTTTGTACCTGGAAATTAATTTCACAATTTGTTTTTAAATATTTTAAATAATTTAGCATATTAATAATAAAAAAAAGAAATTGTGTTATAGCCAACTAACAGGTAAGTTTTTAGTTTAATTTAATACAATAAAATAAAGAAAAATTAGAGTTTATAGGAACGAAATATCGAGAAAATATTTTTACTCGAGAAATCATCGATTACAACCATTAGGAAAGACGCAATCAATAAAAGTTTAGCTTTGATGAAGCTGAGCCAGTGACTTATCTGTTGACTACACCG
Organism: Podotricha telesiphe; assembly: GCA_038994665.1. Lineage (NCBI taxonomy): Eukaryota > Metazoa > Arthropoda > Insecta > Lepidoptera > Nymphalidae > Podotricha > Podotricha telesiphe. Next base: position 134,689 of record JAOYRR010000414.1, on the reverse strand, counting down.
GCAATTAGAGTTTTTCCTCATTAACTTATGAAAGAGGTATTTGTTCAACGATCAATCCATTGATGATTTTAACGCGAGGCAAGCCTACAAATAAAAGTTCAGTGAGAACACACACTAATTGTGACGATAAGGTTAATAATGTACTTTTTGAAGCTATAAATAATCGGCACGATTAGCTGACTTTACTGATTGTTTGTACTAGTATAGGTGTGACCTGGTTTAGTTAGTGTCTATCCTAAAGTCCTCTGAATGTGTGTGTACTAATATGTGTACATTCTTGATTGATCTGAGTGTATACACTGATGTGTCATGAATATAGTGAGTAACTATTACTGTTGTTCCCTTAATTGCTTAGTGTGAGTTTAGACCAGAGGTTCCCACACATTTTTCTCAAAGACCACTTTCAAAATTTAAGTAATTCCAGTGGACCCCCTAAAGCTAGCTACATTTCTACTTCAAAAGCAGATACATTTTCATAGACCCCTCTTAAGATTTTGCCCCTGACCTGACAACTAGACCATTTTGATAACTAAGAGTTTCGATGCATAACTTACATGATAACAATTTAATATGTACTTAAATCATAACATTTTATTAATTTTAAAACATTTAGAACAAATAACAAAACAAAACATGATTGGTCATGAGCTTAATCACACTCTGAGGAATGATTACATCAAAATTATTTTCATTGTTTTACTCTTGTACAAGAAAAAGGGGCAAGTTGAGCTCAGCCACTCAACTGGCAATACTCTGAATTCTGACAGAATGTGGAATTGAGTGTCATGACCTAGCCAGGTCAATATAGAAAAATCTAAATAGAACATACTTGTACTTTCAACAAATTTAGTGACACCAGACAACAAACTGCCAAACTGAAAACTTCCATCACTTGTACTCTCGCCCTTTTCTTCTTTCACATCTTGATTCATTTTCTGTTCTCTATCTGGTGTTATGGGTTTAGATTCAATTTTAGAAGATTTTCTTGCTAATTCTTCTGGGTCTGGGGCACCTATACCTGTTTCTAGAACTGTTGTTATGCCCTGTAAATTTATTATTAATAAATAATAGAATTAGGTCACTGGCAAAGTGGGACATGGCCTGACTGAAAACTCAATGATTATGGGTTAGATGTGTGTTCAAGTAATTAATCATATTTAAATTATATTTCCTTGCTCTGGTGACACAAAGCATAGCATTCAACTTCACCACTCAATACAAAATATCTCGAATTTGGGTGCAAAGTGGATAACTTGACACTTGGTTGTCTGAAACGACCCTTAATATTACATTTTAATAATTATTTACTATAGAATAAAATGTGGGACTTACTATTATATTACAAGACAAATAAAAAAAATAACAATAAAATATAGATACAGAAAAATAAAGATGGTTACAATATAATAGTAGCAAATTTCCAATTCATGAACATAAAAAAACAGGCATGAGCAAAAATAATAACTTATTTAAACAAAATTTACAACTTTAATAATTTACTTATATCACATAACTTACTTAGATAACTACAAATAATTATCACTAATAATAAAAATGTGAACAAAACGAGAAACCAAAGTCCAATTTATTTTACCTGTGACACTTGTGTAGTCAAAGTACTAATACCAGCAGTTGCAGTACTGAGCAAAGATTCCATGCCCCATCCCCATCCCCACCCTTCAGATTTAGTTGATGGCAGAGGATTGGTATTTGTTTGAGGTTTTAATGGTTCCTGAAAATGTTAAATATTTTTTTATTAAAACTATTAGTTTAATGTATAGATATAAAATCTGATATATTTATTTACTTTTAACTATAAAACAGTGACAAAGTGTCACTGAAATATTATCATGCAAACATTTATGTAAAGTTTATTTATTTTTAATAAAGTTATTTGTGTAATAAAACAGAAATAACTTCATGTGTAACATTAATACCCTATTTGAAGATGTTACAGGTGTACTATCACCCCAATCATCAAAGTCATCCCATCCCGAACTTTGTTTTTCAGTTGTGGCCTGTTCTTTATTTGACTGAGCTTTACTATTGTCTTCCTTTGCTTTAGAAATATTAGAATTTGAAAGTGCATCTTCTTCTTCTATATGAAAATCATCCCATCCATCTCCAATTTTGTCCTTGCCATGAAAATATAAAAAATAATGTTCACACTAAAATCTTTAATTAAACTGAATCTTTAATCAAGCCAAATAGTTCATTGGCTTAAATTTTTCAGTTCTAGTCCTATACTACATCATTAAGTAATTTTTTTTGTTCATCCCGCGCATACCTGTTTACTGGCAGATGCTGATTTAGAAGAAAACTTTTTGGTTTCTTGCTCCGATTCTAAATTATCACTATAATTTGAGGAAGACAGACGTTTTTTTCTTTCCTTTTTATGAGGGCTGTTACGTCCCTCATCAGCACTTTCGAAGTCTTCGCTATCACTTAAAGGCATGTTCTTACAATTTTTACAATATTTATTACACCCTTACTGCGATTTTCTGGTGTCTACTGTCTACGTGTTTGACAGTTGTCATACAAAACGTTATGTATTACGTAGTGGAAAAAATGTATAGGTTTTATTTTCTAATTAAATCGAGTAACTCATTATACATTTAAATTAGTGCACATTATTTAATATAATTTTTTCATCATTCAAAATATAGTAACTGTTATATTTTAATGCAGTGAACGTAGAACGGAACGTGTATGTAATTTTAAATTTAAACAAACATCACTTTTCGAGTTACTGTTTCATATCACTATAATAGAATGTTATTATTATTTAAAATATGTTCATATTACTAACTAACAAATCAAATATCAAATCTTTCGACAATAACAATATGAATTGTAATTTTAAAAAGTAAGTAAAGTGGTATTTGAGATTATATTACATATATTTCTATATTTTGTTATAACAGTTTGCCACTTATACTATAAAACCAAATTTATTATTTATACTGGTTTCAATTTACTACTACACTAGTGTACTTATTTTAACCATAAAACGTTTATTAGGCAAGTACGTTCCTTTCTAATTCTATTTATCATTCACAATATAATTAATATGAATACTGAATACTATTACAAGTCGCATATATTGTATCTGCGTGTAAAAATCTGAATATAATTATAAGCATGGTAATAATTTTCACTAATTTAGGTTTGATGACTTTATTAGTTATTATATATAATTAATAGATGTAATTTCGAATTTAACAATCGTGATGTAATAAATAATGAATGTTTATTATTTCATTATTTTAAGCTTTATTTAATTTGCAAATTGCTTTTATGTTCTCAATAGTTAGCCATTAAGGTAGGTACTCATAATTTTTGCTGCCGTAGTCATGTTGGGATGTACCGAGTGGACTTGATGGATGATAATATCTATCTTTATTTTTAGCTTCCACATAGCATACATAGAGAGAGCATAGTGTCAAGTCACTCCGTTCTCCCACATTCCGTTCGAATCCGAGACATCCCGTGTTGAGTGGCGAAACTCAACGCCGCGACGGTCTCTGTCATGTCCTCAGAGCAGCGAAATTGATATAATCATACCCCCGAAAGGAAATCGAATTCACAATCATCACGATGGATTCAATAAAACAATTGTAATTGTTTATTTAAAAAAAATAATTATGTCCGTACTCAAAGTCAAAGTTCGCAAATATAGTTTCTTGATCTTTTATTATTCTAGCCAAATGGTAAGTTTTCTAATTAAAAAATATTTTGACAATAATTAAAGTAGATGATATTTTTTGCATGACTGCATAATGATTTTCTCTGTTAGGTTTAAATATGGTTTTCTATCTAAGCTTATTCCACGCTGTGTTGTAATACTCCAGTATGTGTGCACTTGTACTGGTTCGTCCTTTATTGCTTTGAGTGCTTGTACACTAGTACAAGTGCGTCCTTCAGTGCCCTGCGTGTGTACAGATGCAGTGCTACAGATATATCCTTGAACAGATATATCCTTGAATGCTTCAAGTATATGTGTACTTGTGGTTCCTAATTTACATTTATACTATTTATATTATTTAAAAAAAGCAAAGAATACTTTTTACAATAATAAAAACAGTGTGGAATCTAACCTTAAAGTGGGGACAATTATTCCTTATATCTATAATCATATAAATCGCCTGCTTCGTTTTTTACGTTCCGGTTATTTGTCTTCTTCTTCAGGCCGGTGAAGAAATTTGTATATAATATCTCAGACACAGCGACTTACTCGTATAGCAGCAATAGTGTAAAGACAATAATAAATTCGACTGAAAATAGCAAAAATCTTATATGAATATTTTTTTCCGATATAGGATTCATGAATACTCTTCACAATACATTAATAATAGTGTTGCAAACGTAAGTAGATCTATTTAGATTATTGTAATACAGGTTTAATTTAATTGGTCTGACTTGACCACATTAATTACGAAACTTCTAAAAATTAATCTAGACGCAGTTTACACCAATCTCTGTATGTAAACCAATCTTTATTTCCGTAACTCTTATAATTTAGGAGTAGATAGCAATCAAATTTTTATTCAGTTGACCAACAAAGAGCTTCTCTTCGTCCGTCTCTATAACGAATAATTTTCCTAACAATCATTTAACACTATTGCAACTTTAGTGCCGATAGGCTAGATAGTAAAATCTATATCTGCGTACCACTCATATTACGTAACCGCGATGTTAAATCAATTAATTCATAAAATTGTTCTGTCGATACTTGAAATGATGCTAGATTTTAAGATATAGATAGTTTTAGTTTTATGCATACTTTGGAGCAAAATGTATTCACTAAATAATATATTTTAATAGCCGTAAATTTATTTAAAATAATTATTAAACAACAACTAAATGATAACATTTGAATTCACAAAACAGAACTCTAAAAGCTTAATTTATTCCATTATATACCAACGTCATCTAATCCGGGCCGTAATAGTAGCAGATTGAATGTATGCAAATGCAAATTGACTTCGCAAACCCGACGACGACGGCTCTAAAGTATCTGGATCTAATAAAGTCAGATAGGTAGGCAATGTATATAAGCCCACAATCCACATACGCTGCGGAATGCGCGCCATACACATGCAGCTATATGTAGGTATATAACGAGGAATCGTAAATAGATTGAATGGATATGTATCTACGTACTTTTTGCTCGTTTCTACATGTACTGCGCAGTGTACAGAGTTCAATCGGCGGGTAGAAGATACGGCTCCGTGTTAGCCGTTAGGGCATCGCTTGTAATGTAATGTAAACATTGTGGTCACAAGGAATGCATTTAGACAGTAGGTGCTCGAGGATATTATCATGAGCAGTGATAACGTGGCGGCGAGTCCGCGCGCTTCAGTCTGCGACGCGGGTTCGCGTAGAACGGTCGCGTGCATCGTTTGTGTCGGCGAAGTGACGTGCGGAACTCTTGTGTTCGCGCTCGCGTACGCGCCGCATTCCATCGTGGGGGCCCTTCGCCGCTATTGGCCGATCCCGCGTGACGTCACTCGTCGTAATGAGGTATTCAACATGGCCGTGTAGCTAGTTCGCGAGTGTGCTTCGTTATTCGTTTGAATGGATTTAATCAGTGAAATATGCCAAGGAGACGAAACGGTGAGATACCCTTGCCCGACGGATGGGATTACGCGAGGGACTTTGATGGAAAATTGTATTTCATCGACCACAACAGTAGAAAAACGACGTGGATCGACCCGCGAGACAGGTAAGTTTTCCGAGGAGAAGTGTTAACCCGTAAGAGCCCCATGTCAAAACTTCACATTCCAATGCGATTTGTAGTGTTTTCTGATTGAATTTGTCAATTGTGGCTCCAGTGTTCGAAAGTGCAAGTTTTATTCTGCACCACTTTAGTGTTGCAAAAAGTAAACATATTTTTAAAATAGAATAAATCGTGAAAAACAAACTGTTCTCGCCGCGACGCTGTCGCCGGCTGTCGGAAAATATGCGAAACTGTCTCGATTTCACACGACATTCCACAATTGACTAACAACAAATGACCTAAACACAAATTATGATTATTATTTTGTTATCCTTTGGATTGCCAGTTGTGCTCGTGTCTTTTTTGGTAGGGATTTTATTTAATTCGTGAGCGGCGACGGACGCGACTAACGAGGCCGGAAAACTGGTTCACTGCAATGTAAGACTGAACTGGCGCAGAAATAATTCGATGAAGCGCTCGTAAGTCGTATCGGGCATGAATGTGGGTCTGTTGTCTCGACGGTGCGCTCCGCTGTTTCGTAAGGTGCGCGTGTGTACGTAGAGTGCGATGCGTGGAGAGCGCGGTGGGAGACGGAATGCAATGCATAGGCAACTTGTGCGGTGTGAATGACAGGCCGTAGAATGCGGCCCGGGCCTGCGGCGATGGTCGCGCCTTTCTAAAGCGGCGCACGGCGCACGCCTCCCCCGCGCTCCCTGCCACTGCGCTGCCATCACACCACCTCGTCCAAGTGCAGCCAGCAGGTGCTCAACACATCCCTATTAAATACCAATCATGTCTAGCCGTATCTATTTACCATAGCTAAACTGACACCTGCAGCATTGTCTTAAAAAGTCGACCTTAAACTCCACCTGCACTCGAAACGTTCGTCACCGTTAAAATGTATTGATGAATGGATAGTTAAGAAAAAAATGTATAAATTGTACTGACATATGTTTGTCATGAGGTTAAACGTTGCCAGGCATTACGGTACATTCTAGTTGTTCTTCTTCTATAAGATAAATAAAAACAAGACGTACGATGCTTGAGACATGACCATAAAATGGAATTAAGGTCAAATTCTGTACCTTACGTTACTTACGTTGGTAATAGATGTTGCATTTTATCCAAAATTTGTCGTAAAACCTATTGAGGAACCTGTAAATGTAATATTGAATACTAAATTATTAATATAATAAAACTTAAAATTAGCTGTAATAAAAATTAACCAACGTGAATGTACGTGTATTTACGACTTCAGACTAAATTGATTAATCCTAAGAAACATTCAGAAGATCTGATTTCAGTACATTGACGCCGTAATAAAGTTGACCGCTGATACATAACATATTAACGTAAGTTTCTTATTAAGGTTGAAGTAACTTGTTATAATGCAAAAATTAAAAGTACCTAAATAAAAACTTGTTATATAAATTTAGGGGCTAACTGCAAGTGTATCCGAAATATAAATTTAGTTTTAGATAACTAAAAGTTAAGTATAATTTATTTATATTATTCCTTTTTTTTAACTCTAATAAACAATAAACGAGTATATTATAGTAAACCTAGTATATGTTATATCTGTTAGAATAACCATCCTAACAGACTAAGTAATATCCTCTGCTAAACGCACACAACAAAAGGAAGCCACTAAGCCAATTTATTAATGCTAAAAATAACTTGCCATGTCTCCAGAGTATTTGATGATATTAACCTTTTAACAGAACTTAAACGAGAAAATGCTAATTAAGAAAGAGTGTTATTATAACTATAACGAGAATAGAGTTTGTTTAACTACCAATTAATTTTACAATTTACCAAATACTTAGTAAAATAGGTTATTTTTAATACATTCTCTGAGAGATGAGATGTTGTATGTGTAGGGATTTTGCGGTTTCAGTGGTTAATATTAAATCAAAACGTCACGTCGACGCTATAAAAAACCCTATTATTTGCTACTCATTTAAATACAGGAAAAACTGTTAATTGTATTGTTAAATGAAGACACGTGAAAGACAATGATAGTGGATTTATCCAATGGGAATTTATACGTGATGGTTGCTGCCTATTACTTTAATTATATCACTTGAGTGCATTTTCACTCAGTACTTTAGTTCGAGTCGCATACCATCGTTTCGTTTATGCATAATTCTATGGTACGAGTGAAAATCGCTTTGAATGCCTGTGCGTATTCCTCTAGGACACGAGAATCGCGATACCTAACAGCGATGGAATGTTTCAATACAAATTTGCATGTTCATGGGCCATAAGATATGCTCATTCAATATTTATTACGAGTTCACTTGTGTTTTAATTCGATGAAATAATGTTTGTTGTGGGTACTCAGTGGCGAAGTCCATATAACACGTTTAACACCGGTTTACCTTTTGTAAATATAATAAATAAGTTATGAATAAATATTTTTTTTTTAAAACAATTTCAACGTCAAACTAAAAGGAATATATATATATATATATTACCATCTAGTACGAACCTAGAACTTTTATATTCATTTTGAACACCGGCTCATGCCGGTCTCTACAAAAATTTCGACACTCCGCCACTGGTGTACACCATTATGCTACAAATTCGCGATTAGTCGCTGGCTCATTAATATTTTATAAGTTATATTGGCTGTAATGTAGCTGTCTTTGAGATTGTGTAACCCAAGTATGTGTAAAACATCTTATGGATACTTCCCACGCACTACGCACGCCTTCAACCGTAACGCTAAAGGGGCTGGGCATTTTACTGCGTTTCTTGACTCTAATCGAAGCGAGTCCGATCGCTTTGTAATTTAGCATCCTTATTTTTTCATTTGTTTCATCAGACCGTATATGAGCAATTAACATACCAATCAACTGGCCGATTACCAAAATTACATACTTTTAACAGTTTTTTAAGTTCCTAAGTGTGTGATTAATTAAAGAAATTGTTCTAAAAATATGTTTATCAACCTCTAAGTGTGTGATTAATTAACACTTTAATTTTTTTTTTAAATATCGAATACATCGAATTCTCTCTTGTGAAACGATTGTTCGTAGAATAATCTTTGGGTAGCAGAAATTTGAAAAAATCTCTACAGAGATGCTAACAACAAAAATAAGCTGTAATAAGCGTATAATAAATTCGACCCAGCTGGATGTAGAACGCATGGCTTAGCGGTCAGAGCGCTTGGATGGTTTTCAGGAGGCGCGGGTTCGAATCCCGATGCGTTTAAATTTCTATACGTTTTCTAAAAAATATGTTATTCTAAAAAAATATGTATTACATATTTTTGTAGAATACTTAAGCAATTGAATAGGTAAGTGGAATATGCTAAATAAATAATTGATCCGCAGGGCGCGGCGAGCATACGCCAAGTAACACGTACAACACTGTTTACTTTACGCATACCTCTCAGATAAAGATGTCCTTCGCGGTTTTTTAGACAGACGCGCATCGGCTTCGCTGCTCTCCGCCTATTTATTAGATTTTTATTTATAAATTTTTGGACAAGAAGAATTTGTATAGAGTATTTGCTCTAAGGAGTTTATAAATATAAAAAAAGCTATATAAAAAGAACCGGTTTTAATATTTATAAAAAAAAGAACTCTTATAAAATATGCAATAAATTAGAATATAACCACGTCAGATTTTTAAATATGGAAACTTGCATTTTTTTTTATCAAAACAAGGAGCTATGATAAATCTTGGCGCTATAAAGGTCATAAAATTTATTTACTTAATTTGCATAAGCTTTTAATTGTAGAGGCCGACCAATCTTGGTCAAAGTAAGAATGTGATACCCGTTTCCTCTTCAATTTTAAATGTCTCAACGCCCATATGAGAGTAGACGTTACTTTAAATAGTTATAGAGTTACAATTTCCACGTATCGTTATAAGGAGGTCTAATAAAAATTAAACTAATTTGTGCAGTCGTGTCGAAAACGTTATTTCTGATTGGAAAGCAATTAACGAGGTACTTAATTAAGTAAATGTCTAGTAGTTTGTATATAACATGGGTGTTAATGTTGTACGGAGAGATGGATTCTTCTTATGTTATGTTATGTAAATATATAATGGAAAGATGTGACTGTCGCGTTTAAAATTTACGAAAGCTTATTTTGAAATGATTTAGCAAAAGTTTCCTATCAAAGTAGACAGTGTAGACTGCGGTCAGTGTTAGGTAACAAAGTATTTTAGTCGTATCGATTTCTGCGAAACTCATTGCGTTATTTGTACTAAAAAAAAACGATTTCTATAGAAAAGTATTCGGTTTAGAATACAACTGTTATGGATATTAACATTATTAATAATATTTTACAAATGCATAGGTCAATCATTATAATACTGATCCTTGATTTTGAATAAATCAACGGCGACTACAAATTAATGTGGGCGAAATATGTGACCATAACTAGGTAACATTCTAAAGTCTACTTTGTTCCATAATTGTACTTTGGTATTTGAAATTGTTGTATTAAAATTGTGTAGGTACAAATTCTGTAATCGCTTTGGAATGCTACCACCTGCAATATAAGATGGTACTAGAGCAGTTCAATGTTATGTGTACAGAAGTCTGACATATCTTTAGAAGAAAGACATATATTTTCGTATGTGTGTGTGATTAATGTACAAGAAAATGTAATTTTCTTTGATACGTATAATATGACAGCTTCATTCTATTAAATATTTTGAAGTATTTTGAGCAAATCTCCTGGCATAAGAAGTAGGTGATGGTTGAAGCATTTATCCTCTTATATTACGTTAATTCTCGCATTATCAACCGTATATCCAAAAAGTGTACATAAGATCCGCAATCCACCGTAAATTGCACACCTTGTTTACAAAGCGATGGTCATTGACAAAACAATGGAAGTGAGGAATTTCGTACCTCAACAAACATTGATCGGTCCCATTCATTTAGTGTATACTGTTAGCAAGTTTAGTTCATGTGTAACTACAACTTCCGGTGCTCTAATATCATGAATAGAACTTAATGCCGAACCTTATGTTTAGCTTTCTATTGAGAAAGTAACATTTGTAACTGCGATGATGTAGATAAACCTCGTTATCAGCTATTAGAGGCGTTTGTAGTTTGGTTTGAAAGGCGCCAGTCTGTCGTATGTTTGTTGAATATCATGTTTAATTCTCTTGTTATTTAATTTAATCTTGAAATCAACTTTTGATTTTGAATACATCTATAGCTTATTCGGGCATAGCATTTAGCTAGAGATAACCTAAAGTCAAGACACTCCGTTCTCCACTTTCCATACGATTCCGAAACATTGCATGTTGAGTGGCAGAAGTCAACGCCACACTTTGTCTTGTCACCAAACGGAGAAATGAAAATAATTTAAATAAAATCTTTCCCCCGATTGGCAGTTGACTTCACAACCATCAAACTCTGATATGTTTATTTATTATTATTATAGTCAACACACTACGGGCATCCATTCCGTACTTTTATTTGAATATTATTTTCTTTTCTATTATAATTTCAATTTCTTTTATCTAACATTTTCAGCACTTACAATTTAGAGTTAGGGATATAAGATTCATAGAGAGCTCAGTGACTCTATGTATACGCTAAGACTCCAGATTTTGTAATAAGTTGTCCTCGATCATATTAACACAAAAACATAAATGATAACATAAATTTATTATATAAAATACTATATAATTAATACTAACAACTAAATTTATTTTTGATACGTAACTTTTGATATGTATAAAAAGAGATATCTTAATATGTATTATATTATAATTGTATTCATTATATTTTTATATACAAACAAACCTTGCGTGAATATCTAAATATAAATTATACAGATAAATGACAAGACCAAATTGGAGAAGCATTTCGTATATTACTTTCGTCTAGCCTTGATAAAAATGTCAAAGGTATGAATCGCATTCATCTTTTAATGCAGACTAGTTAATTTTAGTATAAATTGAGCTATCGAAAATTTGTTAAAATCGTGATGTACAGGATATTATGTCGCACGCGTCGGCCGTTAGCGTGACAAAGTCGGCTGGTATGCATCGTGATTCAGACGGTTACCTTATGTATTCAATTATATGTTTATGTAATTTACACACCGTCTACCCTACGCATTTATAGATACTAATATTAAACAATATATGTAAAAATAAACCAATTTGAAAGTTCATAAAATTTTTATTTAATTTTAAAACACTGTGTTTTCGAGTCCTCTAGCCGGGCTTGAGACCTTGGTACTGACATGACGCGCGTCTCAACGCCACACATTTGTGTTCTCACTTCGCTTTGGAATGCCGTTTGTCAATGATCGAATAACGTGTGACGTCATGCCGTCACATTAGTTGCCTATACGCATGCCATCGTCCAGCAAATAACTGCCTCTAGCTATTGTGGGGGTCAATTTTGGGGTAAATATGAAGCGGCCAATTGTGACGTAAAGCGTCAAGAATGTAAAACTATGGACCGTTTTATTGGTACTATGAAGCGTTCAGAAACAAATTTTATATCCATGTATTGGATCATCCGGTCTGCACGCTTCATCGAGCCGATTGCAACTCGTGTTTAATTTGATTATAACTGCGCTGTACAGTTTGTGTCAGCGATTTGGAATGCGAGAGGAAATCACGTTGACCCCTAACACACTTCCTTTTTTGGAACGTAAAGTCTGTGATATTCCTGTCCCCTGGGCTTTGTTTAACATATCAACTGAATACATACGACCAATAATAAGCGTCTGACATCATATATTTTAAATATAACCATTTAAATTGATTCAACAGTGAAATGGAAGTTTCTGGATGAATAAAACGAAAATTTTATACCAATCGGAATGTGCATTAACGGAGCTATGCGGATTAAAATATTTCCCGGGCGATATTAATAGATTATAAGTAGGTGTGAGTGTCCGTCTGTCGGTTGGTCGATATGTGTGAGACAGCGTGGCACCGCCTCCGACCAGACGGGATCCAAGTTTTGTCGTAATCCGGGATTTGGTAATCAATGTTTAAAAATATTTTGGGAAAAGATGAAATTTTGTAGCTTAGTTTTTAAATAAATAAATAAAAGCTTTTTAAAATATGGCTACTCTTTATGTATAATTCAGTTATTTATTTCTGTGGAAGTTTTAAAAATATTGTACACTTATTACATCTTTAAAATTATTATACAAAAATAGATATTATAAATTTTCTCTTTTAGTAAGTTAGAAAATGTAAAGGAATGCTGGTGAAATAATCCAAAGCGGGTAGCAAGTTTCGCTTCTATTTGCGGATTGTGGCCGTGCGTTGGCCTTCTGTCGCGTCATTTTCCAAAGATTGAAACATTTACATTCTTAGACAAACCTTTTGGTAAATTTACAAATATTTACAATGTATATAACATTACTAAAAACCAAAAAAATCATTACGCTCAGTATCAATTTTTACACACTACTAATACATATAAAATATAAGAGAGAATACAAATATTTCTCATAATACTCTACTACGTATTACGCAAGTACGGAAATGCGTGAAATTCACAAAATGTCTTAACCGTGCCAAATATTTGGAAACATTACTTAATACTTGTCACCTAAATTAAATCTAGCGACCATACATTGAATATGAGACATTTACAACACTTGTATCGTATATATATATATATATATATGTATATAAAAATGTATATATATAGATATGTATGTATATAGATATGTATGTATATAAATATATATATACATAATGACTGGCTTAAAGATTTAAATATCAATCATTTCTCTTTTTTAAACAAGAAAAAGCTTTGCCATTTAAATCTGTAGATTCTTAAAAAAGCAATAAACATTCGTATTGCACTTTCATTTATTATGCCTACCAAAACCCCAGTTTGAAGGTGACACGTCATATTGCATAATGTAAATGTAAAAATTCGATATTTAGTATACCTATTAAAAAAGCGGAAAGTTTGTGTGCGTGAAAATTTGTATGTGTGCGATTAGGGATTCCTTGACACGGGTCACCGTTTCCAAGAACGCGACTCGTCTTGACGTCCCGCTGACATGACTGGTTTTGCTGAACAGCAACATAGTAAAAGGCGACTGCCTCTTTCACACTTATGCGGTACACATCTGACATCTCTCTCGGTGCAAGATGCGCACACGCACGCGCCCTCTGTCCCCTCGCTTCGATAAGCGCTCTGTAATGTAATGGACGCTTTCGGTAGCTGTACGGGAGTTACCAATTTCCATTGAAGATTTGTCGTATATTTAAACTAATACTTTCATATATCAAAGTAGATATCAAAAATTAAATAAATGTTACGTATATTAAACTTATTTGCCCATATTTTTGTTAGAAGTGTAGTAAATAAATAAGGTATACATGTAATAGACTAAACCATAAAGAATGTATCGTATTGATAACTGTATACAAAAAACATAGTAATTTATGGCGTATTTAATCAAATATGTGGCGGACCTTACCGGACGACAGATAAATGGGACGAAACAGTCACGCGACCTGTACAGTTTCGCCAGTAAGACATGTCTATTTAGATTATTTCATTACATATCGTTGAGAATGAGTTTTTGAGTTTTAAATAATGTTCGAAACTTGCAACAAGTAGAGCGAGTTACTGGCGCCTGCGCACCACGCCCTCGAGCTCCCGGGCATCCAGTACCGGCTATCATTAATTGCTTCAGCTATTATCTGCACCTAGATAGACCACATACTTGTAGTACAAGAACGCCCTTCAATTTATCGTTGCAATGCACCTCCCGCTTTCTATCGCTGAAATTGCCTGTTTGTTTTAACCTCATAAAAAGGCTTTAATGTTTATGATTTATTCTTGCATTCCACTCAAATGAGATTCAAAGATACAAATGCAATGTATTCAATAAGTAATTACAATGATGGATCGCGATGTCCATACGTAAGCTGAATATATGATTAAGAGGTAGTATTCGCCACGCCTCATTTTGATTACAATCTGTAATGCAGTGATAATTAGAAATTTTAGTTAGAAAATCAAATATGAGGTACGGACACGAGTATAAATTGACTCTACCGTGTTCTCAGTGTATATCATTAAACAGCTAGTCAAAATTATCCGGTCAAAACACGAATAATAACGGTGCGGTTATTTTTATTTTGCCTTAATGATAGTAATAGGAGCAGTTTTAATAGGTTCGCCCCTTGCCTTCGTGGGAAGTAATCACGCTTCGAGCATAACCTATGGGAAAGGTTTGGAAAGATAATATACTTTGTTCACGTAGAATTTACAAATACTTTTAATAATTCGAAGCTCCATGATCAATAACGAATTTAAGAACATCAAAACCCTGGCAACAATGTAAATATAGAAAACGAAATGTTAAATTTTTGTGCTGTGCGCTCGTCAGCATCAGATTAATTTTTTATTGCTTAAGTTATGTAAAACTGTACTGTACGTTTCCATTTAGAAGAAATTGTCTTGCATAAAATCCAAGTAAATGAGAGAGAAACGAGTTTACCTCGTATCATTTCAATTGAACGTTTCTTAGTATTGACAAGAAATAATCATTGTTTCAGATACACAAAGCCCCAAACATTCGCGGACTGCATCGGCAATGAGCTACCACTCGGCTGGGAGGAGGCTTATGATCCTCAAATCGGCCCGTATTATATCAATCATGTCAATCGTGAGTATCATTTTTATTACATCGTAACTTTAACCTTCCAATTGTTAAGTTGCGCCTTCGAGCGACTTGAGATTTGTGCTGATTGACTTTGAATTTTCTTTTTACCTTGAGAATATTCTGTTAATGTTTTAGAAAACAATAAAGTATTATGTTCTATAAATATATTTGTTTTTATGGCTTTTATATATGGCCAATTATTTTTATAAATTAATATTAATAATAGTTATAATATACTAGTATATAAACCTTGAACTTCCCATTCAATATTTATTCTTTGGATTTTTCCATATACACATAATATTTTTAAAAATAATTCTACAATAGTAAAAGAATGTCAGGAGTTGAAAATTGCGTAAAACTGGACATAGTCGACAAGTGACTGTAAAGTCGACGCTGACTTTAACCTTGGTAATTATCTTAAGCTCAATAGCGAATGAATTATGTCGAATTCCAACTTGCAATCTATAAAATGAATATTTCTTCTGTCAGCGCATCTAGTTACAAATTGGTACTTTAAAATTATGTTTCAAATAATTAAATATATAACTGACATAAAACTAGAATTTACGGTAAAACTAAACTAATAATATCTTTCAAACGTAATGTTAATTAAAAATAATAGGCCAATTAATCTTCGTTATGCGAACCGCCATTGCCAGTCTTATTTATAAGATCAGCAAAAGTTTAGAACTGACATTAATAATCTAACAAATCGTTATTTTAAATAATTTCAAAACTAATCAATCAAATATAAATTGTAATTGCAAATACACTGATGGCGCAGTGGGAGAGCTTCTCACTGCAATCCCGATTGTGGGGTCGATCCCCACGCGGATAATTTCTCCGCTCTAGTAACATAAAACACGGCGTCACGATTTTAGGCAAAAAGTGGAGAGCTGAGTCCTCTCTGGCTGAAAAAGCGTTTAGCTAAAAACACTTTACATATACTAGTAAATTGCACGTTTTCAGTATCTATTAACTCTGTAACAAGTGCAACGAGTCTTATTTATGACTTTTGGATTATTCAATACTTGCTCTTGGGTGAAAAATTCTCAACGCGGGGGGCTCATGAAGGATTCTCGGTGCTTTAGTCAATGTATGAATTAAACAACAGCTTGATTTATTTATCTACAGTGTTAGATGTTACCGCAGCTTATATTATTTTAGAGTTTACTGTTATAGTTACAGAAAAGGAATATTTTTAAAATCATGTACATATACTTAAATAATATCTCCAAATGTACAAATAGAGTAGACTAGATATATATATATATATATATGTGTTTTTTTATCGATTTAATGTGTTTCTAATATATTGTTATGAATAACATAGGCTTATATTTTTTAACATTTTTTAAAGTGTTATTCCCACACTAAGGAATAGAAATATTTAGAAAACGTATAAAAAATTGAACACAACGGGATTGGAACCCGCGCCTCTTGAATACCGTTCAAGGTTTTAACGAACATAGGCTTAGTGCTAATTTTCATACTCCTACGTCGACACAATTCTTAAAAGAAGTCGAAAGTTTGCTTCACGTATTAATATATACTCGTAGACATTATTTACAAAAAAGTTAATATATATGTAATTAATCACGGTCATCAAAAATGGTGGCAATTCTCACTAGATGTACCTATACTGCATACCCGTTTCTTAGTCATATTTATTAAATTAAACAATCGTGTTTTTTGTCTACTCAATACGTACAAGAGTAAAACCTTTTAATTAATAATTCAAAAACAAAAAATTACAACTGGTTTTTTGATACATATATACATATATCTTGAGTAACAAGGTGTTTTGTAGGATTATGAGTAAAATTATATATACGTATACTTTATGTATAGCGTTTATATAATACTACGACAGTACTTTCGAATCTCTCAATTCGACATTGTCCATACATCTCACTTAATTTTATTAGCGCCAAGACTTATATAATGATTTGCTGATTGTCGAAAACAACTACTTTGCGCTCATGACTTTCTATGAAATTCTTCTAATATGACGCCTGTTATAATTTTTTTTTTTTTTATATATATATAAATATGGCAAGAAAAAGTTTCTATTTCTTTTTTAAGTAAATTATACAGGCGTATTTGTATGAAATTTGGCATAGTTAACGTTTGTATGGAAAAGAAATTCAGAAAACTAATATTTTTCATTATAATGCATTACAAATACGTCAAATTATTAAAATATAGAATACACAAATAATCATATATTTCACATAAACTTTTGTATAAAGTAACAATATACGTTGCTAAGGCAACCCGTATTTTACGCGTCAACGAAGCTACTAGTTTTAATTAACCTATACATGACGTCATTGTGGCTCAGTTGAAATATGTTTTACTGAACGCGATAATAGTCTATGTTTCAAAATCACTGGTTTTGTTTCTAAATTAATATATAAAACTTTAAATACCTAGAATATTGTTCTACTTACATAAAAAGCTTATCTTTTGGAAAAAATCTTATTATAATCAGTCTAGCTAGCAATGCAGTGTTTTACGAGAGAACATTTTCACATGTATAATAGTCAGATAAATCTTAAAGGACAATGCGGCGATAAATACCGCAAAGTGACATTTTAATGATCCCTGAGATCGAAAAAATAAATATGTCGATTCTTATTGTATTCAGTTACTTTGAAGCTAACACAAATCATGGTGTAACGCGAATGCGTTATGGCCTACGAACACTGTTTTGTAGAAATGGCATCTGACTATGCAAGGCAATATAGACTATTTGTTGGTGCCCGCGACTGCGTCCTCGTAGCAATGGAGATCTCTCTATCAAATTCAAAAACAAACATTCACCATACTTCATCATACTACATTCATCCAACTTCCGAGAGCTTTTCATAATCCAAGCGGTTTTCGATATTTCGTATGACCTTTCGCTTTAATATATATATAGATAAAATATATAATAAAGTTTGTCAAAAAAATATATTAGCCTTTTTAAATGTAAACAAATGTAATTAACTAATACATTTTGGAGTATTTTAATACTGATTTAAAAAAATAATTTATTATTACAAAGCATATTCTGTATTAGGAAATTCGTAATCTGTACTTACTATCGCTAGCTATATTACTAGTTGCTTGATCTTGATGTTATTTCTATAAAACCGTGCGCCGTGCCTATAACGGTCACACAGAACATTTCGCACGAAACGCACGCGCATTCCTTTGCATTATTTATGAGTGCGGGAGCTTTTCCGCCATTTTCTGGATTTTTTTTAAACGACCACCCAACTTAGTTACAGTAATCTTTTCAACTTAAAACGTTTCTTTAAAACTGTAATTTAACATCAATTTGCTTAAAACTTAAATTTTTACATCAGAAATTTAATTATTAATTATAACAAAAATATAATCATTTACTTGACCTCATTTCGATTATCTTAGTCATTTTGACAAAAGCATTTTGAAAATATTTCTTATTTTTTACTGCTCATTAATTACCCTCATTCTGGTAATTTAAGAAACCTAAATTCGTTTAAATATATTAACTAAGTAACGATTGTTTCTTAATTTAATAAAGTAAAACGGTTTAACTTAATTACTAACAAGGTTTTTGTTGAGTGTTGCGCACGCGCATATTATTTCGTGGTCGAATTTTTCATGATGACGAAATGTAAAGCTTTGTTTACTTCCTAAATTACTATAGAATAACATTAGAATGTCATTTTTTATTGTATTTATTCATATTATGCTAGAAATATTATAACACAAAATATCTAGGACTTTATTTAGTTTTTTTATATTTACTGGAATAAAGAAAAAAATCAATTACGTACTTTTAATAAAAACCGAACAAAAACGACGCACTTAAATCTCACAAAACAGTTTCAGTTGAATAATTCTCAAATATTTTACAATTTGCACTGTAAATGTAATAATTAAATTTATTTACGTTAACAATGACCATTCATAGAGAAAAAAATACTCAGTGCCCTGGAAACACGTAGATGTTGGTTTTATTAAAGATTTAAAATTGTAACAAAAATACCAATTGAGTAACGGGACCCGCCTGCCTTGAAGAGGTCCGGGTCAGGTACTGTTGTACTATTCTTACAGTACTTTAAAACTACTACGTAAACGTCGTATCACATCTTTGAGAATATTTCTACAAATTATTACGAGAATATATAAGTGTGAGGCCATCTTGGCGCAGTGAGGCTGGAAACGCTTATTGTATAAGTTCGATCTCACTCGACGAAATGTTTATATTGAAGTTATTCGTTTCCAATCTTATAATATATAATTGAAAGCTCCGATACTAAACTCTCTCGAATTAGGGCGGAAAGTCGAAAACGGAGTGTTTTAACACTAGGTTATCTGTGCTAAGTAGGCAGATGTTATGGAGGGGAACGCTTGAAGCTTAATATACTACATTTTTAATAGTGATTACACATTTTTTTTGTATTGTACAACACCAGTATCCAATGAATAGTCTTATAGCTCGTATGGTTGAAAACCTAAGTATTTTATCAGTATCTCTTTTGTTTTTTGTCTTGTGTTGCGTGTTAAAATGCGTGTTATGTAGTCCAAATATTTTCACCTTCATAATAATTCCGTTCTTGACTTTCGAAAATATTTCGATTTTGAGTCAGCCTCAATTATTGTATATTGACGTCAATTGAAATTGCAGTATTTAAATGTCATTTTTTTCACCGCTTTATTTTTAATTCCTACATTATTAATATATCAAAAGAATTTTTTTTAATCTTAATGAAGCGTTATCAACAGAGGCTCACTAAGTTAAGAATTTTAATTTTTTTTTAATTATTAAATATTCGGTTTCATTAATTAGAGCTTAAGCCGTTAATATATGTTTGTTAACGATATTCGTTTTTTGAAAACTGATCTTTTTGGTTTTGTATTACAAAAACAGTTTTTTTTTAAATTAACTTTTTTGCTAATTATTTTTTTAAGTGTGCCTTGTAAATAATTTAAATATCCATCACTTAATTACATTTAATTATGTTAGTTTCTTTTTTTTCTATAGTTTTTGAAACATACTTTACATACAATGTCATTTAATACAATAACAGAGCGAAAGAACAAATCACTGTTTGTCTATATATTAACGCTCTTTGTAAGACAGCGACGTCGAGTTCAACCACCCAACCCACAATATTTGATTTCGGACGCAAAGCGGAGAGCGGAGTCAGGCCACTTTACATTAAGTTCTTTCTGACTGCGGAAAAAAGAGTGTTGCGAGTGTTTTAAATGACTATGCTCCGTTCGCTCATTGATCCTGACTGCCTCATTTTACTATTGGAAATCAATAAACTATGTTTAGAATAAAGTTATTTTACTGACATGACATTGCTTTATTTTGTATTAATTTCATATAAAAAATTTTGCGTAGAATGTATTAACACAAATATATCAACAATTTACATGCAAATTCCGACTGCTAATATAGGGTCGTTTTATTTTTTCATTCCATATTTCTTGTTTTGGATGCCATTGTGGCGAAGTGGGACAGCGTTTGACTATAAACGCAATGTATGGGTTATGGGTTCGATCCCCACTCAGAGATAAGATTTAAAATTGTTTTCATTTCTTCGCTTGGTGGTTGCATTCAGCCACTCGACACAAAACATAGATGTCAGGCCGAATGTGAAAAACGGAGTGTCATGACACTAGGTTCTTTGCATACCCTAGTGTGATCATCTCGTTTACAGTTGGGCGTTCTCGCACTGCACCACAATAGTTTAAAATGAATTTAAATTCTGATAGCTCATTACTTATAGTGAATGGGAGCACTCGTTAGTATAATTATGAGGCACTATCGTGGTTAACCTATGTTGCCTGGAGCGCATTTTTTGCATAAATATTCTCTTATAATAACCTGTACAGAGTATATGTACCAGTTTACTAGATATTATGATAAATTTATAATTTAAAGTTAAAAATTAAATTTATTAAAATATTTATAAATAGCTATTCGCCAACGCTGCGAACTGATAGTATGCTTGTATATAATTTAACGATACAGACAAACTGACTGGTTTATTGACTAATTCAAAATCTATTTAATATATATTCGTGAAATGTTAAAATCAATAATTTGAAATACTAGGTTTGTAATATATGAAAATTTTATGTCTTTAAGAAACTTCAAAAGAGTTGGTAATTAAATAATAGGCGTTAATCAATAACATTTTATTTAGTACAAAACTATATGGCATATATTATCTATATCATCAAAATGGGGGACATTCAAATTGGCTAAGCGATTTTAATATTGTTTCCTAATAAACCTATATGTGTGTAAATTTGTACGTGGCGTGAATATTAAAAAAATCACTTATTATGTTAGTTTGAATGAACATAGGTGTTGTGGGAAGTGTCCATTACATCAAAATGGTTATAAGTGCGATTCCTACTCGGTAAATCGATTATCCTTTAAGCGACCTGACCCAAAATATCGATTTCGATCTATTTTCTAAATGACACTCTAAGAACTTTCTTACAAATTGCAATTTTTGAGTTACCTCACTACCATCTTAAGTTTACAATATTTTGTTTCATCATTCAATACGTATTGACCAAAATGTACGAGTGTCTTGATATTAGATTCTCGCTGCCTCCTTCTAATCTTGTAAATGCAGTAGATGTGTTAAGATAAAAAATAATGTAGGAGCTCAGTTTTCCACTAGCGCATATTACAGTCATCCACTTTGCATACTCAGCTTAAAACCTCCAGGTCTCTTATCTTACTATGCGATCACATCCAGCATACAGTATTTCCTGTATATATCTACCTACTGGCCAGCTGGCTATATTTATAATGTAACATATATTCTGCTAGATTTTATATATAAAACATTTTATATAATATAAAATTTATACATACTGGCAGTAGTACCTGGCGTTGCCTATTTCTTTAGTTACTTATCTTAAATTTAAGTACATATGTGAGTTGTATAAATACATAATACATTAAATAATGAGGTTATATGTTTTCAACATGTTTCTAAGACTTCAGTTTGTTTTCTAAAATCAGCGTATGGTTGTAAACATGAATGTCATGAATTTCATGGCCACTTATTATACCATTACTCTTATACCGTTTTCATTTCCCTGCTCTTATGAAACAAAGCACGGTGTTAAGTTCCGCCAGTCAACACTCGAATAATCTTGAAATAAGCTGCTTTTGCGTTTAAGTGGTGATACTAAAATAATAAAAAAATGCATTGAATATACACAGATATAAGTATATATTCTAGATTAGTTTCAATACTTTCTGTGTGGTCATTTAATAGTTTTTCCAAATACAGAGCTCGTCCATGTATATTGAAAATAAAATGCTTCTCACGTTTGGCTTAACTTTGATATCGGCAGTATTTATTATCAGTTTTATGGTAAGTTCTATTCTTTTAGAATACTTAATTAGTTCGTGCTTTCCTTCGCATTCCTTTTACAATATGAATCGTAATGTAACAATCATATTTATATATGCACACATAAGTGTGCATATATAAATATTATATAATAATTATGTATAAAAATATATAGTACATTTTTGAACGTCTCCCATATTTTGAATGATAAGTAGAAATGTTTTCTACTATACTTAAATAAACGCAACACTTGGTTTATCTAGACCGGTGAATTATCTTAAAAAAACATTAATGGCCAACCAGGATTTGAATGGCTACCAGAATGCTTCTGCAATTATTTAAGGACACGTACTTACAACGCTATTATAGTATTTTTGGTATGAATGTTTTACCATGAAATTTTTTGAAATATGTGTATATCAAAATTATTTAATAGAGTCTAGCATTTTCAGACTCAGTAAATATATTGTTATATGATATACGGTCGCGGCTTTGCCTGCGTGAACTACACGACTAAGCTATTTCGTGGTTTTACAAACTGCTTAAATTTATAATTTAAATGGTTGTAACTTTTTAACCGATTAAATAAACACTAAATGTTAAAGGAAAGTTTATAAAAATAGAATAGTGAACAGAAAAGGAAATTAAAAATTATTGTTTTGCGTTCTATTATATTGATCTTCTTCTTGGCATTAATCCGGGCATAGCCAGGGTCTGCTTTCCTAATCAGTCTCCTCCACTTTGCACGTCTTAAGTGGTTAGTCCATTGGCTCTCATATCCTGCTTCACGACATCCAGCCATTGCTTCCTTGGGTGTCCGGGGGTCTTGCTCCAGGGACAGATATATCACGGCATATTCTTCTGACATAGTTCTCAGGTCGGCGCGCAACTTGGTTATACGATCTCAGGCGACTCTAGGAGCTTGTCCGCTACGTCACGGACTCTTAAGACTACCTCGAATGAATTTGTTACGTATGGGGTCAGCCCGCGTGACGCCACACATCCACCTCAGCATCTTTATTTCGGTGACGTGAAGCTCCTGAGCGGGCCTAGACAGCACCGCCATTTTGCCCAAGCAGCGCTAATTCGGGTTTGGACATCGTAATCGTTGCCTTCAGACTTGGGCAAAATAGATCCATGGTACCCGAATTTTTTCGACTGAACGGCTGATTCAGGACCTATATGAATAGTGCCAGAGTCTGGGCTCCCGCAAGTTATGTACTCGGTCTTCGATACATAAACCTTAAGACCGCGTTCTATTATATTGATAAATGCCCTTATTAATATTTTTTTTTATTTATCTTCCATGCACAGACAGTATTAGTAGACAAATAGTATATGTATAGATAAAAATTATACATAACCATACTTAAAATGATTCGTTGATAATGTAATGTGGTTTTGTATTCATACGATGCCGAAGATTTAATTTCATTGTTTATAAATATTTACTACTAATCGACCCAGGCTTCACTTAAGGCAAATACAGGTGATGAAGTAAATTTAAATTTCTAGGATACATAAGTGTGAATACTTCATCTAAATTTGCGCGGTAGTTTATGCACAACACGACATACAGACATGTAAACATAATATTAATAACAAAAAGAATATAATTTAATATATAATGTATATATTTCTTTTAAATACATGTTTATTTGTGATTTGGTAACAATTATACTATAATAAACTTAGATTTAAGTTCTATATTTAAATATAAAATTCTTTAATATCTTTTTTAAAAAAATACATGTTTAGACAACGTATAAAAATTTTAACTTGAACCCGCGCCTCTTGAAAACCGTTTAAGCGCTCTGACCGCTAAGCCATGCGTTCTACATCCAGCTACGTCGAAATTCTTATACGCTTATTACAACTTATATTTGTTTTTAGCATCTCTGTAGAGAGATTTTTCCAATTTCAGCTACCCAAAGATTATTCTACGAACAATCGTTTGGCAAGAGAGAATGGTATTTGTTAAATATTTTTTAAGTGTTAATCGCACACTTAGGAAATTGAAAAATACATATTTAGAAAACGTTTTTTTACGTTTTCTAAATATGTATTTTTCAATTTCCTAAGTGTGCGATTAACACTTTAAAAAATGTTAAAAAATCTTTTTTAAACTTAAATATAGGTAATGGATTGGAGTGGAAGTTTTAACATATCCTACATCTAGTAAAATAACCCCACACTACAGTATCATCACTTACTAAATAAAATGATAGATAGTATTTGTATATTAATTATAAATAAACTTTAACTTAATGTATGGTGATCTAAGTGAGTGAAGTAGTTAATATCGTCTAAAATACCTTTATTATTTTGTTGAGTCAACTGATAAACATATATTTTTATATCCTTAAGAGTTTGGAATATATAGAAAATCTATATTTATAGTTGTTATACAAATATTTTTCTTTTTCTTATTTTGACTCTAGCATCTGCTGTATATAAACTTTTTATTCATTACCTAACTGTAAAATCTTTGTCTATAAGATAATTATATTAAAAAAAACTAATGTCATCTTGTGACATTTTGTTTCAACAAATAATTAATTTGCATCCTCGTTATAAGATGAGTCAACTTGCATTCATTAGCGTGTAACGGAAGTTAGCTGAGCGAAATAAATTCTTGACTTCGCTATCAAAATAAGGTGATTCATTTGGTTAATTATTATTTTTCTAGTAGCCATTTATGTTAAATCTCGTGATTTACATTATTCTAAATTGTATGTTAATTTTTTTTTACAACATCATCAAGATATCCAATTTCGTATTACAAAATAATAAATCTATATGGCCTTAATGTCAATTAGAAGAATACAATTTTGTTTACAAATCTACTGTATTTGAAATATTAAGATTGTGAATTTTAAGTTCGATAATCATTGTAGTGAACGCTATAGTGGTAGGTTCAACTTCCCACTCTGTGGCAAAAGGAGGGAGAGAAGATTATTTATATTTAAATTCATTGTCTAGACACTAGTTTATCTCTGCCTGCCTACCTTGCTATGGAGGATAAAGTATGAAGCAATTTTTTTATTGAAAGTTAGACGAACCTCTATCTGTTGTGATCTTCCTATTATAAAAATACCTAAATTTTGTACAACTAATATTACATAACTATTGCATGTCAATGCGTCTAAATAGACAATTGCCATTGTCTGTAATCTGATTTGAGTGGAATCAGTAAGCCCCGGCCTTGTCGGTATTGAGCATAATAATTGAAAGATCGGCGCACTTTGGATGTCACGCAGCGTGAGGATGAGTGAGGAATGCATGTTCCATAACAGTTTTTTATTGTTGAAATAGATTTATTACTAGCGTTATATTGGTGCAAGTGGCCAATTTTGCTTATTGTTTGCGTTTTATATAGTTTTGTTTTTGTGTTTTTCATTTTTAATAATGTCATATTTACACTAAATTCTTTATAATAAAATTTAATACAGTTTAATATATTTAAAATTTACATATAATTGACGTAGGTTCAAAAATAGATTGAAAACTAAAAGTTAGTCTCAATAATCTGACGAAGTAAAGATGTGACACTTAAGGATCGTGGTAATGGAAATAGTTTTTTCTATATGAGGAGTAAGCGGAGAGCGTAGTGACTCGTCACTATTTTATTGTACAAACAATCATCCTGTAGTAGAGTGACGTAAAGTGGAGAGTTTGTTGAATGTAGATGCTATAAACATTTCTTTGTGACGCACATTTCTTTTTGTTTTTTTCAAGACATTGCGTTGTCTTATATACGAGTTATAAGATTCGTTAATAGTTAAAGTCATATTTTAATTAAGTCCTCCGTATATAACTTAATTGTTATTTCAAAAAGGTGTATCCCAAAATGATAAATTTGGTTTATCGCTTTTGAACGGCACGCTAAAATTCCAATCGATTTCAACGAAAACATATTATTGTACTGTTTCGTTTACCTACGCAAATAGTATCGAAGTTATGTAGGTAAACAGGTTATAGCAGATTTTCAATTGCTCGAACAAAATTGCTTGTAGTATTCTAGTGACTTACTAATAAATTTGTGTTAAACGGTTATGAGTTTTCTATATTATCGTATACTTTGACGCTATTTTTGACTCGCACAACAAAGCAGGACAAATAATACTGGCATTTTTATGTTAATTGACTTGGTTGATACTAAAGTACTTGTTATTGAATATTTTAATAAATAATATTTTTGTCTTGATTATTATTTGAATTATTAGTATAGGTGATCAGGAGTTCGAACTCCAGTTGAGTTGAAGGAAGGAACGACACAACGCTGCTTAAGATCTTTTAATCTGCAAATTATTTTTTAACGAATTTCTCTTTAATTGAATGAAACTGTTCTTATAAATATTTTGATTATTCATGTGATACCTTTTTATTTTTATTATAATTAACGATATGGAACACTCTTAAATTATCACTCAAAATATTTATCCAAATTACTTCTTGGAATATTTCTTTGATCGTATATTTAAAATACTTATCATATTAAGAGCAATTCTGGAACCTGGCCTACAACACCTTTTCATTATATATTTTTTTCTATAATACAACTTGGTATTAATAACCATGTGTATAATTGGAGGCCATCGTGGCGGAGTGCGACGGGATATGAATATGATCACGATTGGTTCTTGGTTCGATCCCATTCGGTGGAATACATTAAAATTCCTTAAATTATTTTCATATTTTTAACATTTTGAACGTGTTCAAAAACATCTTTAGAAAACGTATAAAAATTTGCTCCCCGCTGCATTCATATATATATTTTTTTTAAATATATATTTTTTTATTATTTTCATTTCTCAGCTCTGGTGAATAAAACAAAGCCACTGCCACTCAACACGCAATGTCTCGAATTCAGGTGGAAAGTGTCTTCACATTGGGTTCGCTGTGACTAGGGTAGTCAGCAGTCAGGCTATGCGTTAAAATGTGGCAAAAAGTAAAATATTTTGTTTATATCTGTCGGTTATTCAATTAAATATATACAGTAAGATATAAAAAAGATTGCTGTAATATAAAACTCTATCAGTAGCTTTCAATCAAATTGAATAATAAGTACGTACCATTGATGCCATGCGCCTTGATAATTATTTTCTTGTTACGTTTTAACGCAGTGCACCAAAAACAATAATATTATCAATGGAATTCAATTTGTTATCAAAATAAAGCCTAATCGTAAATTTTGAAATATTTTATATCTATATATAACCACTTTGTTCATATATGTGTACACATTAATTACAAATGTATTTCTTATAGGTATATCGAGAATTTGTGATATTTTTCTACCACTTTACTTTCAATGTAGATATAGAATAAAGTGGCATAATAACAAATTAGTTATAAAAAAACTAAGTTCAACTTGGTTATAATAATTTTTTGGTAATCCTGAACTCACTGACAAGGATATCAGGTTCGTGCTATGAAAATAATGTAGTTTCCTCTAATATGAGCAAGAGTGCAAATTTTCATATAAATCGGACGTCAAGAATTTGAGCCTAATGGCGTTGCAAAATTATCTTACATAGATTTATAGAAAGGTAACTATAAAACTTATTTTAAGCTGGTTAATTACAATAGTTGTCTCCCATTTGCAATAAAATATCGTGTTTTGGATTTTCTCCTTATCTGTAATTTGGCAACCAAATCCATTGCTGTATTAATATACTAGTATGGTACTAATAGTTATTGTACGAAAACCGTAGTGGAACAGTCCTGTTCCACTACGGTTTTCGTACAATGTGTAATGACAAATTGTCTAATATATTACTATTGACATGCTATTTAAGGCTTAGCGGAAACAAACCTAAGTATCTCGGTGCTATTTGAGTAACGCAGCCAATCAGTCTGAAATACTCGTATATGCCAAAGGTGAAGTACAGTAATAATAACTAGTTATTCTAGTTCTTTTCATTAAAAGATTGATAAAGATGACTGTACTTATTAGCCAAAATAAATTTGCTCGATTCTGTAGAGAAAATAATGGAACTTCACCTTTAAGGTCAAGTTACTAACTAATTCACCCTTGTGTGTTTAAAATACTAAAAAAATATAATTACCTATCTAAAATATCCCTATAAGGTAATGAGTAGCAGTAGCCGACTATGAACTGTTAAAAAAAAAATGTTTGAATGTCACTATTTATCCCACATTGCAAAGTATTGAGAGAGAGCCTAGTCTCAAGAGTGTCGTTTGTGCCATTCTCCACTTATCGCCTCAACTCAACGCCGCTCTTTATCTTACCAGAGCGGAGAAATGAAAACAATTTGAATATAATCATTTCTTCGAGGGGGATTTAACACACAACCAATCGCGTTGGAATCAGAGGCTGTTCCACTACGCTACAATGGTCTCAAATATATTCTAAACTCTATTCTCTCTTTGTATCTTAAATATAAATTCAAAAATACAATTTATTGTACCATAATACTCAATATTAATACCCTTTAATCCGTCGCTATAAAATATGCTATTTAAAAATACCTATGTTGACATATTAATTGTATACGTAAGCGTCCTTAATCTACGACTAATTCGTGATGATCATGTGACTCGCGATAGTGAAATATTTTCTACGTAACTGAAATTATGTACGCTAAGACGTATTTGAACGAACATTATAACACCCAATGATTGATATGCGTATAATACTTTCAAAAATTCCATTTAAATGACAAATCATATTATTGAGCTAATTTAATGTTTAAAATATAATTATTATTTTCATGTCTTTTTTTCGTATAGCAGGGTAGTCAGAGAGTACTTAGTGGCAAGCATTTGCCACTAGGTACTCCCTAGGCACGCATTTGGGTGAAAAGTTTAGGAGGGATACTCAACTTTTCGCCCAAATGCGAGACATTACATGTTGAATGGCGTATCTCAACGCCTCGCTTTGTCTTGCTTTCAGAGCGCAGAAATGAAAATAATGTAAATTGCGCTCAGTGGGAATCGAACCCACCACCATCACGAATACAAGCAGACGCTGTCACGTTGCGCCACGATATCCTCAGATAGCTTTACTTGGCAAATACGAATTGCTTATTCGTATTTGCCAAGGAAAGTTGGGAAATATTTTTAACTTGTTTCGAAATACGCAATTCTTCCATATTCGTCATTTATCACACACTACTCATTTTCACTTTTTAAAAAACTTTTTTCTGAGTTGAAATTGATTTTGAAAATTTACATAAATTTGGTCAGCCCTAGATAGTCTATAATTAACCGTATTTTACAGGCTACATATATATATAATATTATATTGAGATTGCGTTTTTAATGAATACTGATTACTAATGCTCTATATGTTTGGCTTACAGAGGTGACGCAGCTTGAAGACCCGCGGCTAGAATGGCTGAGCATCCAGGAAGCTATGCTGCGGGAC
Organism: Podotricha telesiphe; assembly: GCA_038994665.1. NCBI lineage: Eukaryota > Metazoa > Arthropoda > Insecta > Lepidoptera > Nymphalidae > Podotricha > Podotricha telesiphe. The sequence continues at coordinate 104,569 of JAOYRR010000414.1, read as the reverse complement.
TACCTCCACACTGCGCAGGAGGCCCTCGAGGTAAGTGCCAAAAAAAACTACTTAAGTGTAATATGTTTTCTATTCTAGTATATTTATAAAAGTAACATTTTATTGTAAGTCATTGAATGAGGAGGTGTAGCAAGCAAGCAATATGTGAGACTATACCATTTGTCATACAGAAATAAGTAAAGATAAAAATGCCTTGCGTTTTTACTTTAAAATAATTAACAGGTACGTTAATTGTTCTTCATCTTTCCATACCTAGCCTTAATTTATTATACTAGCATCCGTTACCGTTCGTTCATTAATGATGAACAAAATATATAGCTTTTGCGTGCACGACTTAGATTCAATTAAGAGACCGAGCAATTTTTCTGCTCGTCCTAATCTAAATCATGGGCGGAAACCTGTTATACTGCTCAATGAATCTTCGCAAGGCATCATTTTGCATGTCGTATGATATTTTTAATACCAACACTTGTTAAAACCCCCTCGTGGCGCAGTTGTAAAGTTAAATGTGAGATTAGGCAATATTTAAAATGGGTGGGGAGTAGAGAACAGAGTATCTCAGCACTACGTTATTTTGAAAAACTTTTTAAAATTTAGAAAACGTATAAAAATTTGAACGCAGCGGTATTTGAACCCGCGCCTCTTGAAAACCGTTCAAGCGCTCTGACCGCTAAGCCGTGCGTTCTTCGGTAAGCCATTCGGTTTTCAAGAGGCGCGGGTTCTAATCCCGCTGCGTTCAAAATTTTTATACGTTTTCTAAATATGTCGTTTTCAATTTCCTTAGTGTGGGAATAACACTTTAAAAAATGTTAACAAAATATAACTTTTTTAAATGCTAGAAAAAACTACTTGTGATTGAAGATTTGAATCAATTTAATGGTTTATCTTTAACGCGTACTCAAAAGAACATTAGGCGATCTTTAGTCTCTTGCTGAGATAACAAAGGAATGTGATGGCCCTGATTAGCGATAAGATAGCGAATACTTATATTGTTTTCTATTGAACATGCAAGATACGAAAATCATATATAAGTACCGCTTTAAATAAAGATGTTGAGATAAATTCTGTATACAGAAGCATAATTATAATTTAGTTTAGAATTGATGATATTTCACGCAATTAAGGCGCCTTATATCCCATACTATTGGACACACCTTACTTATTTGCCGTGGAAAGTGGAGACCAAAAACCATTATATATTTGTTCTACCTACCTCTTAATCTTTTAGGGGTAATGCGTAGGGGTTATGTGTCTACCAATATTAGTAACAATTATATTTTTTGCTGATGAATTATTTTAACCTATAAGTATTCATATTAAACATCTTAAAACCCATATATTACTAATGAATACTTAATAATGATACTTAAACGTATCTACTCCATTATATCGAACCGTGATATTTTTGAATCATTTACCCGGTTTCGTTGAATTGAAATGCTCAAGAGATTTGCTAAATACATCACGTCCGACGCTCGCTCCGTGAATCCCGTTATCAAATAACATATCTGCATTAGTTTGGTAACATACGTGAGAAATTTAATGGCAGCAATGGCAGAAATTTAATTCATATTTTAATCGAAAATATTAGAGGAAAGCTATTTCTTTTCAGTTTTTTTATCTGTAACATTTTGTGAAGAAGTATAAGTTCTATTTGAGCCTGTTCAACATCGTTTCTTGTATAGTAATATCAAAAAACTGTATTTTTCTAAAATAATAGGCTAAAACCTTTTTATCTATATGTTAATAGGTGAAGTAAATACGTTTTACCCTGTAATACGGATCTTATATAAGGGAAGTATGATATTTGACACAGTTATAGTTTATATAGAAGAAAAAGCGCATAGTGTTAATATATTTTCATCTTCAAAAATCGCCTAAAACCGCACCTATTCAATTTGGAGCAGAGTTTATACTTATATATTTTGTGCATAAAAAGTATATTTTATTCTGTTCTATATTTTGTTAGGTAATGCATAAAAAAAACATTAAATTTCACTCTACCATATGTTTGATATACACGTCTGTATAAAGTGGCGTTGCTTAGGCAACCTGTGTTTAAAGTGTCACCAGGGCCACCAGTATAAATAAAAACCCCAGTAGAAATTGGATACATTACTTAACAGTAAATGCAGTCAATCTCAATTCAAACAATAATTCATCCATATTATTATTATAAATGCGAAAGTAACTCTGTCGGTCTGTCACGTTATCACGGCCAAACCGTTGAACCGATTTTGATGAAATTTTATATAGAGATACTTGAGGGTCTTTTTCTCCATTTTTAGTACTTCCAGGAATGTCATCGATTTACGAATAGGCTGCCAAAAATACGAAACGGCTATAGTTCACGCGGGCGAAGCCGCAAGCGGGTCGCTAGTATTATATAAAATATATAATGATCTTTCTCCATTTTGAAATATTTAGAACCTTTGAAATATTCCCCGTTGTGGAACTTAATTATATTCATTATTAACTTATATTATTTTGAAAAGATTACTCATTTCTTAGTTTTAAATTAAAAGCTAAGCCAAGAAATCAATTTGATACGCGTCAAATCTAGACATAACCTATTCTGGATTAGTGATAACCTTTAACTGACGTCAATTGATCGACACTGATGCAAGTAAACAAAAAGATTTAAGTCAATATATTCTTGACCCACGGTCGGTATACAAATTGATAACTGAAATATTCGACCCTTTGATCTCAATCTGATAGGTTTGATACATTTATTCTTAAATAAATTACTACAAGTCTAATTTATTATCGTTTCACCGCTCTGGTGATAAGACAAAACGATGTAACATGCAATGTCTGGCGTACGAGTAGAAAGAGGAGAACGGAGTGTCTTGACTCTAGGTTCTTTTTGCCTAGCCTACTTTGCGGAAAAAATATACTGAGTTAACTAAAAATCTCAATTTCTTTATACATCTAGAATGTTATTTTTTGACAGGCACCAAGACTTTGTATTAGGCAAACTGAGTAATGACTTATGAGTGATGGAATTCAATTACGCCATGAGCACCTTAATAATTTGTTTATTAAGAAAAATGTCACTACCTATTTTTTTACTTCAGATAATTTTTAAAGTGTTATTCATATTTTGCAATTAATAGTATCGTTATAACATTATTTTACAGTGTATGACTATAAATTAAATAAAGAGAAACTTTTTAGAAAGTCAAAATAACGTAGTTTACTAATTATTTTTCCTTATTTTCTCTACACCTTCCTAAAATCGGAATTGTATTATGGATCAATACAAAATCATTTGAATTCAGAACACATACACTATCTAACACAGTTGAAGTTATATGCTAATATTTACTTACGACGCTTTGTTGTAAAGTGTTTCGACAGTCTCATAAACAAGAATTTTGGTACTTTTGTCCCATAGATTAAGAATCATATTACTTTGTATTATAATGGAAAATTTTACCCAAATTTCGCGTACTAGATATGAAAGGAATTTGCTGGATTTCAACCGGAAAAGCTTTGCATACCGACATTATTATATTCCACTTTGTCGGTTTACAGTTACTAAAGTACCGATTCACACACTTTTTGAAACTTTGTGTTTGTATTGTAATGAAGGAACTCGTGGGATGGAAATAGTTAAGATCTTAGTCAGAATTAGCTTTTAATGTGTTATTATTTATTATATACTTATATGCAAATTAGAAATAGATTTTAGAAGTCATTGAAAAGTCAAATAATGTTCTTCGTCAAAAGTTTTAATATGATCTATACAAATAAATAAAATTGGAGTGTATGTTTGTAATATCAAAATAACCGTCTTTTTACTTAATGCACAAGTGTGTATGTACACGGTACATATACCAAAATATATTTTTTTACAATTTTTTTTTGTCTGTGTCTTTGTTTGTTCTGGTTAGTCTCCGGATTGTGAAAGTCCTGTAAATACTTTCACTGGCAGATAGTTGACATAATAAGAAGTAACTTAGGCTTTTATTTTAGAATTCTATGCGGACAAAGTTGCGGGTACTACTTGTTAACTATTATAAAAATGAAGTATTGTTATAATAGACATAGCCGTTTAAAACACTCGTAAATTGCAAAGATTACATATCTAGCAGAAATATATACAAAGCTATATTCAAATTGTATAAAAAAGGTTGAGTAACTCTACATTTTTGTATACAAACAATACGTACACGAAACGGATGTGTTCACTGTACATATAGATTTGTCAATGAAGTTTTTTTTTATAATTATAAGCTTTTTTTTAAATGACCTACAATGAATACAAGACCATTTATTTTATTTTTTTATTTACAAGAACATCTCTTATGCAACGGCCGTTTTATATACGGATATTGTAAAATATAAACATTGCTTTCATTGCTGTCGACCTTCGATAGGCTTAAAAGTTGTCTCACCAACCTGTTACCTGTTTACAAATAATATTGTTACGGCAATTTGCACTATCAATAAAACAAGTGAATTCACTTAGTGTTTTGCATCTCTTAATGACATTTCTTCGAAATATATAGAAGATTTAGTTGGTCTAACAAGACAAGATAAGGCAAGTCGTCAAATATTTTTTACAAATATATTAATGTAATAATAGCAGCTCCAGGCTATCGCTATATTTTCATACAGAGAGAATCAATCTTAAGTTTTCGCGATTTTTACACATTTGGAAACGCACCTTTTTTAGCCAGATTAATCGCGTATATTATTAATATTCGAAAATAGATTTCAGAAAACCCGACATTTTGATCACTGTACTTATGTCTTTTCGAATACTAATACTATAGGCGATTAATTCAGTTAGAGTAGTTTAATTTAAAAAAAATGAGGCAGAGAACTACTAGTATCAAAACACTCCGCTTTCCGCTTCTCGAACTCGATTTCCAGACATTGCTTGTGTGACAGAACTCAACGCGTTTAAGAGGCTTTCAAGTGGCGTGGGTTCAAATACCGCTGCGTTCAAATTTTTATACGTTTTCTACATATATGTTTTTCAATATCCAACATTCAAGTGTGTGAATAACACAAAAATAAAAATTTATGATAACTCCATACTTCTATACCTTATACGCGAGGCTTCTATATTTGTTTTCACATTCATCTATTGAGCGTACAAGTAATTATAAAATTCCAATCATGTAAAATTTCACTCGGCTACAATTAAGTTCTTTCAGTATACGAGACTCTTAGACGTTCTTCCTTATCTTGTATGGCAGCAAACTGAATTCCTCAGTTCATTTTAACTAGTTTGTAAACTTCTAGTCGGATGTTGCGTTCTGTTGCGTGATTCAATCACCCGATAGCTGTTCCAGTTCGCAGTAGTGTGGGTTCCGTGAATAGACACGTGTGCGTCCGGCATATCTGTACGGATTAGTTTGACGAAATAATTTATATTTGTTTTAAAATTACAGTTTAGTTTAATATGTATATTTATATAAGTTCTTTAATAGTTATATAAGTTATTTAGTAAGTACCTACTGTGAACAGTAGTTACCTACTAAATAAGTAAGCAATACATAGAATAATTAATTGTTGTAAATAACAATGAATAAGAGGTCATCATGGCGCAGTGGTACAGCGTTTATTAACGCGATGGTTCTGGGTTTGATTTCCACTCTTCATTTCTCCGCTCTGGTGAACAAGACAAAGTACGGCGTTGAGGTCCGCCATTCAATATACTATGCAACGAGTGAAGCTGACCAAGTACAACAATGATTATAAATTTATTTTCTTAAAATTACTATAACAGTGAATACTCGCTATTTCTAAAATAATTCAAGTAAAATTATGTGTAAGAAATACCAGACAAATTAAAGTTTATAACAATATTCCTATTTTTCGGTAGCCGATTGGCATAATTAGCTACAGCTTGACCCATGATGATATCATCTAATGAATGCGAATGGAATAATTTAGTTTATTTATTGTTATGTAATCACGATTGCACTGAGTACTGACCTGGCCAATAAAACTGAAGTAATAGCCTATTACTGGCAAGAGCAAAGGCCTTACGAAGTTCCTCGCCGAGTGGGAGGTTCTTTATTCCATACAAGCAATGTGTTGAATAGATAAGATTGGATTAAGTTAGTTAGTTTAAAAAAAAAAAACTGTTTCTTTTTGTATCAACTGGTGTTTGAACCTGCTTGCCTTTTACTTTTGCTATCCTACATATTATTGTTTTAACTATAGATGATGTTACTTTGCTTATATTGTATCAGTATAATAATAATTTAAAATAAATATCTACTATTAAATTGTAAATAATTCTATTGTATTATTTTAATGTATGTAACATTAGCTGTTTACATAACTAAAAAGCATTGAAATTATTTCCATTGCCCCGCTTTGAGTCTTGACACTAGATTATCTTTATCTACGAGACTGATAAAAAAATTTATATTTAATATTTTTAAAATTTAAACTCAAACGTTTATATAGTTTTACTTCACAGAACAATCTATGATATATACAAGGCAACGATATAAAAATTCAGCAAGCTCTTTCCTTAACCCTCACATATTTGCACGTTAACACCATGGCCGTTACGTGGAGGCATGCATATATACAACTTTGTATAAGACACTATACAATTTAAGGTCAGCCAATAATCATCTTTATTTCTTAGTAGTTAGCACAAAACATTTTCATACTAACCATTTCGAATGCCACTAGTTTGGTTGCGCAAGGAAGATGGTCCTTTAGATTTGGCAATGCTTGCATTATAGCGAAATAGTCCCTAGAATATGAAATTATAGCTCAATGTGACATAGATTTCACAATAAAACAGGATATATCAGTGGCATGCAACATTGAATGTCATAGTGACTCAGTTGGGTAGTGCCCACACACACAATGATAGTAGATTCAAATCTTATTCAAAGCTTCTTATATGTTTTTTCTCGGTTCGTTCGTTGTTTGTTGGGTCCGATCTACACACGGGTAATGTTAATATTTATATTGTTTCTAATTTCTTGCTTTAGATACACAAAATGCGGCGATGAGTTCCGCCACTCAGTGTCTAACAACACGCAATTGGCTCTAATTCGGGCGGAAAACCGGAAACGGTTATCTCTGATATGCAAGTAAAAACAAGAAGCTGTATAAGACTTTTATTCTTTATAAGAAATGAATTTAATCTTACATAGTTTTCAAAATAATGTCACAAAATTTTGTTTTTATCACAAAATGTGGGAACCAAATAAGAACTTTGAAAGTATATTTGTTTAGTATTCTTTGCTGACATCATTAATACTAGTTAACACTTCAATTTTATAACACCCACCTAACCCTTTTCATAGGCAGGGTCAAAAGATTTCGCGGAAGGCTCTTCATGTCTTGCTTCCACGAAAGGGCGCGCGTGCGCACAGATATCATATGACGACTATCCAGTTACAAAGACCATAAGGTCTATACGTTATTGTAACATTTAAAGAGGATTTATGATAATGAAAATTATATTGGCATACTCGTGGTAAAAATGGCTTTATAGGTAACTGACGCAATAACATAAGCAAGCCAAGTTAAATTAAAAATTTAAATAAAATAAATAGCTTAATAAATTAGCCTTAATTATAATAAACTATTCAATTTTATGCCAAAAATATGTAACATCATTTAGGAAAAGGTGATATACTCTTCAAACTGCTTCGGACAAATTTTTACTGAACATAGCTAATAACCATAACAAAGAAACTGGCTTGCAAATGAAAAAAATACCCCATTCAAATCTATCTATCTGTTTCCGGAGATATTCAGAAAGCCAATTTTGTATATTAAATAAATTAAAGTATTAAAAACTAATAAAACAAATGTTACACACACACTTCAATGTGTGTTCATGTACTTTTGTATAAAGTGACACATACGTTGCTAAGCTACTTGCATTATACGCGTCAACGGGACCATTAGCTATTTTTATTAAACGAATAATATACTTCCAACCTCCGACTAGTGCTAAATATTGCATTACCTCAAACGCGTAAATAATTTAAATGAAAATCACAGATTTTTGATTTGATTTTACAGCATCCCATATGAGCGCCTAACGTTTTAGTAACCGTAGTTCATTTTTATTTACAAGTCCGTTTTGCTTTTCTAAAACGTAGGCGCGGCTTTTTATGAATAGCATTTCTAATAGATTTTAATTTCACATAGTTAAATTAATAATAGACTATATTATCCCATGTTTTTGGTGTAGCTATTAGTTTTTAAACTACCCTTTTTAAAGTACCCTAATGTTAATATTCTTTTGAACATTACTCGATAATTAAATATAATATTAATCAAAGAAACAAAATAATATATTTTTAATTACAATACATTATAAAATTACGTAAAAATGAAAAAACCAGACAAAATTATATTTGTATTGCTTATAATTTGGTTATCAAGTACACTCTTAATGAAACATTTTTAATACTTTTGACGAGTAGCAGCCACGTATTACCATAATGTGTTATTCTGACATGTAAAACATGTACAACATGTATAATTTTCACATGTTATTTCTACATAGCAACTACACATGCCTATATCACATGCTCCTAATTAAACAAGGCAGGGTTTATTTTTTGCTTCCATATAGTAATTCGATCGTATTCAGTTTCGGGCTAATGTTGATATAATGATGTCACCCGTGGTTCGCTAACACACAATCGAGCCTATATTTATTTTTTATCTCGTCATGCCGGATGATATGTCATTAGAATATTTAAACGCTTACATTCTATAATGCTTCATAATTATACTAGGTTGTCCAAGTTTTAAAACTAAATTGGTCTATGGGTTAAAATAAAGAATATTGTACAATGAAAATATGTGAGGCCATTGTGGCGCAGTGGGACACCGTTGACTGACAACGCGAGAGGTTGGGAGTTCGATTCAAACTTTCTATACATTTCTCCGCTCTGGGACCTAAGATAAAGGCGTTGAGTCCCGCCACTAAATACGCAATGCCTAGATTTCAGACAGAAAGTGGAGAGTGGAGTGTCCTGACACTAGGTTCTCTCTGACTACCCTATTATGCGAGAAAAAGCGTGAACCTGAAAAAATAAAGGTCTTAGAACATTATTTCACAGTGGGACAGAGTTGACTATAAACGCGATGGTTGTGGGTTTGATTTTATTTATATCATTTTTACTCCGCCCGCCCGCCCGCTCTGGTAAGATACAATGCGGCTTTGATTTCCGCCACTTAACAAGCAATGACGCGAATAAAAAGGGCATAAATTGTGAATCTGAAAAATTCACGTATTAAGATTTTTACTATATTGTTTTGCTCTGAGAATTAAATTTATTCTCATCGTATCGTTTATTTTCATTACAAAACAATTGCTTTTTTAAAACATGGATTAACTAAATGCCTTATAAAGCATAGATTGTGAAATATATTAGATTATATTCTTGGTATAGGCCTTATTGTTCGTGATTCGTCATAGAATTTTTTTTTTATCATTACTGGCTGAAAATTTGTAGAATTAGTCCTTTCCCCTTCTATAAAAAATCCTGCATTCGACGGTAAAGCCTTGGTCTATTATGTTGCCTATAGTTTTGTACTGACTGACTACTAAGCTCGATATTTGACTTCATGTGACAAAGTATTAAGAAATATGTACATAATATAAATACAACAATATTTATAAAGCATAATACACGGTCTCTCGAGTAAGCGAGGAGATTAGAGAACTTCTTACGGTCCGAAATTGAAAAACGTAGACTCTTGACACTAGATTCTATCTGCTATGCGGGATAAAGCGTGAAGCTGTAGTGCTCACGTTCTTGCTTAGTAGGGGACACAGAGATACACACTATACTCCGCTGTCCACTTAACGTATTTAAGAAATGCTAGGTAATATAAGTATACTTTTGATTTAAATATACATTTTAACAGGCGTTGAAAGCTCCTTGTGTCCTTGTTTTAAAGATGCAATTATTCAAATGCCCGCCTCAAGAAATGCTAATACATATTTGATTGCGCACACCCTGAATACTTAGAATGGATAACAACTGGTTGACTATAGACACTTTGTATATGTAAGAAATTATTTATTATGTACAGTGCAATGTACTTCCATACGTTCACATTTATAATATTAGTTAAGGAACTGATGTATTATCTAAGAAAACAAGATTACAAAGAAGATTTACGAGTTTTTATTCTGTGAGTTCATAGCTGTTATTTTTTATAATTTAAGTTATTTTTTAGACATAATCTGTACATCCTAATAAAATTAGTATCTGTTTGTAAAATTAAAATAACCCCTTTTTACTAAATGCATATGTATGCACACGGTACATATACCAAAAACTACATTTTGTCTGTCTATCTGTTTGTTCCGGCTAATCTATGGAAAGGCTGGATCGATTTTGACGGGACTTTCACTGGCAGTTAGCTGATGTAATAAGGAGGAACTGAGGCCACGTTTTAAAATTCCACACGGATGAAGTCGCGGGTACAGCTAGTAATATAGTATAATAGAAATCGGTAGATCGTATTTCTAAAAGTAAACAAAAAAGCTTACCATAGTAACACTTATTTAGCTAATACAAAAACACGATGCCAACAGCTGAAACATAAAAACAAATTCAAATTACAAAATCGGTTTGAAACCTGTCCGTTCAAAACAAAACAATATCCAGGAGTACCAAAAAGGTAGCAATTTGAACTTTTGGTGGTTTTTATTGGTTAGCCTCTAATTATATATCGGGTGTTGGATGCGTTCGATCGCTCCAGGCTGAGGGCGTATATTTTCAATCTCAGAAGCTAAAATTGGTGAATATTTATACTAATGTCAGACTTTGAAGGATTTGTCTTTAAATTAAAGTAAATTAAAGCAGTAATAAATTATTTTTTGCATAGAATTGAAATTTAGTGCACTCATAAAGTGTAATTGCACATGTTGTGTTTTCCTAATGTTCACTATTAAATCATTCTATTTTTGTAACAATTGTTAATGCAATGGGAGACGGAGTGTCTTGACACTAGGATCTATCTGACTACCCTGCAATGCGGGAAAAAATGCTATCCGTCTGTTTTTTAACTTCATAGAGCTCAATGTATTCAAACACATTTTATTATTGCAATCATAATATGTTTAAAAGTTAAAAAATATTACATATTTTAAGAATACCCACCTAAATGCGGCAATCATTTATATCTTGAGTTTTTATTATTTAAAATTTAATTGTTAGGGTCGGGTCGGCCTTTGGATCGAGTTCTTGCCTTAGGCCAGTTGCATGGTGGGTAGAATTTCAGTAATATATCAAGAAAAGGCAGAACACAAACAGAAGTGCAATTATTTCAATTTGTTAGTATTATTTGTTTTACAATATAATTGTACGGCTTTCAATCACATCGTAAAGACAAGGATCACAAAATAACTTTTGCATCAAAATAAATATATTTTCTTAATACTTTAATGATAAAATATATACATGAATAAATGAATTGATAGAGCATTAACGAAATTAGCACAAATATTTCTCGTTTGTGGGAACCTACGACCCTAGATATAGTAGGTTAATAATCGTTAACTACCAACAAGTCAATGATATCGAAATGTACACATTATCTGTAAAAGTGATTCATTTATCAATATACAATAGTTATTAGATATTATTTATACAGTAAAATTTCATATGAAAACTTTCTCAATTTTAAAGCGAAATTTTTAATTAATTTTTTTCCTTTCACACTTTGGCTTTCTCGGAAACTGATTGCGTACATTTCAAACGAACAAATGTCACCAGATGCTGGTGTGGTGCGAGTCAAGGCTGCCTCACATTGTCTTCATTCCAATCGACTTAGTAATTTTTTGTTTACCGAATAGTTTGGAATCCAATAAGAAGTATTGAAACAGTTTATTAAATTTTAGTTAAATGTAAAAAAAAATGCTTTCTTGCATTTTTATGTAAGGCCTATAGAATTGCGTGAGATGTCACTGCAATCCAGCCAGTTTAAGCCTATTAACAGATCAACATATCGCATGGGCTCTTAAGTAACAGTATTAAATGTCGTACTTTTGTAATGAAACTGTGTAAAAACCGTTGTTAATAATATAACTGTATACTTCCCTCGGAGAGTTATTTGAACCCTCACTACTGTCGTTCAAACAGGCACATACATACGAACTGCGCCTCAACGGTGTCAAAATGTAGGTTTATTAATACAATAAAATTTCAGTTCATTTCAATAAAACATTTTATTAAGATTTAAATGCTAAAACAATTTAAATATTAATGTCTTACAATATATAATATAGCGAGCTTGTCGTAAAGTTATCGTTTTTTGAGCCGGACTTTGTTTTACAAAGGCCACGAATTATGTTCCCGGCATTACATGAAACAAACTGGCTATAAATATTAGTTATGATCTGACCACCGTCTTACGCTCCGGGTGGAGATGTAGCCGGTTTACACGTTTATATATATTTTACGTATTTGAATATATTATAATTTGACTTTTAGTTGAGGAATCACATAACAACCGCACTCTGTTAACTCTAATTAATATTTAACTATTTTAATGACAATTAAATGATATTAATACTATTTTAATGACAATTAGATTATAATCGACTTCATCAAGTGTGGGGTCGGTAAAACCATGCTCTTATCTATTCTGAACTAAGATAATTGATAAAACTTAGTTTTTTTATAAACTTACATTAAATGTAATCTAAGCTTTCGTTGTAATACACAAATGTCTCAAGTTCGAGTGTATATTTATTTATACATAAATAATTTCTATAAATCGAGGACAGTGTTATGGCACGCAAAATACATTTCGATATTTAATTCCACCAGTTTCTTTCTCTATTGTACTAAATATAGATGATGTCATATTACAAAACACAATTTAAACTCGCATGTTAAAAATACCTACACGTTTCAAAAAAAAAAATTAACAGTAAACATGTAAAATTTGATCCGCCCATTGAGTGCGATGTACCTACGGCCGCATTCCTCGTGAATCTACAATACGATAAATAACGGTCCATTTATCACTGGCATTGTTTTGTCTGAATCATTATCGGTGTAATTTGTATCGTACGGTTTTAACTCACAAATCTTCGTTTTGGAATTTTGTAGGCTTTATAATTGATTAATTTGTGTATCTATTTAAATAGTTTTAGATATTGAACTAAATATCTGTTATGGGTTGTTGTGGTGGGGTTTGTTTGCGCGAAGGCTCCGAATTCGATTCTCGTTTAAAGAAATATGTTCTATTATTTTCTTTTTATCATATTGTTGATGAGATAAAGTGTCTGTAAAATAGTAAAATAGCAATAGAGCCAGAGCCAGTGCAATGAAATGACAATAAATAAATTTTGATCATTCAACCCAATGGGGATCGAACCCACAACCAATCGCCTGCTGCGCCACTATGGATACAATAATTTCAATGCTAATACATTACACATCAATTATTGTTGGAAAATGGATAATCTATCAAAAAAAAAAGATTATTTTATATGAGTATATGATATTAAATTAATATAAGCAGCCTAGATTACGCGTGATGTTGCAATACGAACTTATATGCGTCTATACAAGTTAGGTGTCTCTATGATAGTTATTACACATAAGATAAACATACGTTCTCAGTTGAATGCATTTCTCTACCGGATAATCTAAGTCCATCATAAATTATAGTAAACGCTCGCGATCGTAAAACTATGGGATGGTTGCCTCCGATCGTTATTTTAACTTTATGAAATCTATTATAATGTTTTGGAAAGCCTTATTTGAAATTGTACTTCACTTAAATGGAGCTGAGCTGGGTTGTTTATTTTGATTATATATTGTGAAACTTGTAGTACGTATAGTAGTAGTATTTAATTATTTTCCCGCTTTGCCCGTATAGCAGGGCAGTCATTCAGTCACGATACTCCGTTCTCCACGTTCCGCCCGAAATCAAGTGGCGAAACTTAACATCGTACGTTGTCTTGCCAGAGCTGGGAAATTTGAAAAAAAAATCGAAAAATTTATTAATATGCTTGTTGCAAATTATTTTTGTTGGCAGCAGCAAGCAAATGTATAATAATAGAGCGTGTCGTAGCTTCAAATTTTTATAACTTTGTAAAATATTTTACTGATCCTTAATGTGTGAAATTTGAATGAGACTTATTATAATTATTGTATATTGAAAATGTACTTTTCAGGGAAGATAGTTTATTTTTAGGTCGTAAATTCTGTTTTATGTTATTTAAATGTTTTTATGTGTAATTATTTCATATGTTTCTGTCTTTTTGACTTAGCCCTAAAAACAAATCCTAACGCCTATTAATATTAAAAAATTGTATGCATATACACATAAGCTGGTTATGTATCACAAGCAAATCGGTTTAACCCATTAACATAATATATATACGCTTGCACATTTGTCATCGGAATCGACTATATATGTACAAGTTTTATAATATGCTTTTAACATACACGGAAAAAATTTAAATATCTCATTATAATCTTTGTGAAATATACGATCTCATTTTTTTTAATAATATTATCCATTTTTATTCATGGCGTCGTTTGTTTTTTCCCGCCGTTGAATTGATTTAAAAGTTTGCCCCTAATGATTGTATATTATGGATGTAGATTTACGGTTAGTATGAAATGAATAATTTTTACATAATGTGCATTTACATAAAATAACTTTTACTTTTTAAATTGTCATGTTATTGTTTATTACAGACAACAGAGTTGATTTTATGTGAAAGTTAATTGTTTTTGAGCGGCTCCTTTTTATTAACTAAATATTCTTTGGCCATAGTGGCGCAGTCGGTCAGCGTCTGGCTGCAAACGCGGTTGTTTTTTAAGTTTGATCCCCAATTAGAGAAATTATTACATTTAAATTGTTTCATTATTCATATTGTCATATAATAGTTTTATCAGGGCGTAGAGCTATTCAACACGCAACTCTAAATCGAGAACAATTTAATTGAAAATTGGACAAATGTGCCTTGACACTAGGTTCTCTCTGACAGCCCTACTATGCAGGAGAAAACGTGAAGGGGAAATAAAGAGTACAAAAGAAGATTGTAGGAGTCTACTGTGTTGATTCATACATAAACAAAAATGCATTTGTACTTATAATATATATGGAGCGCATACCTGCACCGTTCTATTCTATTATGAACTTACATTACATTTCAAAGCAATCATGGCACAAACATTCTTTGACCGTTGCAGTACAGATTTATCAGGTTGAATGCGCTTATAATAATAAACACGTCGGCATACATTGCCTTCACATTTAAGAATCTTATACTACATTAGGGTAAGCTGGACACTATCGTTTGCGTAAAAAAAAATAGAAAACAAATAAATTAGCTTTTATCTAAGCTAGTTTGTTTTGGTTTAGTTTTTTACACTAGGTAAAGAATTACGTGCTTGAAGTAACGCAGGATACACAATGTTTCGTTTTGTGTAATCATTACGGTCAAATTACTAATTAGTTTAAAATAGACATACTAAACTTTTACAGCTTCACGCTTTTCCTGTATATTAGGGTAACCAGAGTCAAGACACCCAGTTTTCCACTTTCCGCCGGTACTCAACTCAACGCAGCATGCATTTAAATATAATCATTCTTTCAAAAGGTCGAACCCAGAACAAACCGTGTTTGCAGTTAGACGTTGTCCCACTGCCCCACGATGGCCTTAATACCAATCTCTGAGAAAAAAATATAATTTACAAATCACCAATCTCCATTACACTTCTTTTATTATAAATTGATTAAACATTAAATCAAAATAATGAAAAATTATCCACAAGTTAAATTTTAAATGCATTTGTAAAATTAATGCCCGACTGCAATCAGCCTATAATTTAGGCCACGTGTGACATGGTTCATACATTGGAATGCATATTAAAAGTATTGCTTGATGCACTTTGTTGAAGTGAAGAACTCTTAATTCCACCATTTCAATACCCAATGTGACTCATGCGTAAAGAATTTAAATTATACTTGTTTTATTTTATTTGTTATGGACGTCGATCTAGGAGCTTTCTTGGTATTTTGTAATGATGTAGTTAGGGCTAAGGTATGGGAGCAATGCTTGTGTATAATTTTCATCCTTAAAATTCTCCTTACGAATTTTATGAATCATCTGAACGTACGGGATGGTCGCTGGTTAGAATTCTGCTGACTTCGTAAGAATAAGAAATTAGAATTTTTTGGCAAAGGTTATTATAATAGTGATAATATTTTTTAATTACATTTGAATTTACCAAATTATTAGTACTTGTATGTAGGTGTTGGGACTACAGTATGTAGGTGTTGGGACCTAACAAAATTTAGCCACCTCTAAATTCTAACGAACAAAAGAATGTAATACTTTCAGCTAATCAGAAAGTTGTATAGAAACGTTGCTTGTAATAATCAGTTAACAAATCGAGTCTTTTGTTTAAAATAAACTTTATTGCCTCCAGCCGTAGCGAGAAATGCTCGTGCTTCCTTATCGTACTTATTGGAATTTTAAGATCAGGCAATTCCGTGTCGGAACCGCCCGGTAGCGATTTAAAATACTTGCTTATAAAGCATGTATTTGGAATGCATATTTTAAGCTATTCAAATGATTATCTATCATGTTTTTTTTTACGTTTTTAATAAGAACTTCATGTTGTTTACCGGCGGTATTAAATGGCTTCTATAAAAGGATTGATGGAGTTACAAATTGAACGCGTCTAGCTTATTTTGTTATTTAGAATTTACACGGTGCTTAGTGCGTAGTGGTTAAATAGTCTGGATGGTTATGTGTACAGTAGGTTCTTACAATTCTTTTACTAATCTATTTTGGATAACTCTAGTCAGATGATTTTTTTTCAGGCTTAAAACAATCTCATTTTACTATAAAATATATGTATAGAAATGACAAAAAAAAACTTAATACTTTACTTTTTCAAACTATGTTTGAAATGCTTTACATTAAAAATACAATAGTTTCCTACATACTTACAAGACTGTCGAAAACATGTGATCGTACTTCGATAGTGTATAACGTATTCCTCAGGATTCATGTCACAGTCAGGTGTCAGATTGTCACACCGCGACCTCAAACTTAACGGCATCCAGATAACTTTAACTTTTGTATATAAAATTTTATTTCCTATATAAATGAATATTGGTTGTGCAACGACTAATGCTTTAATGCTAATCTGTAGCTTCTTTTAAATTTATATTTAAACACATTTAAATAATCATGTCCATATTAAGTTTTATAGGGTTTCGATTTGTATAAGTTATACTTATACAGTATGTTTTATAATAGTGTAGAAAAGGTTAAGTGGTATAATATATAACAACTATTTGATTTTTGTATATAAAGATTGATAACGACAGTATTGATTGTCTAATTTAATTAAAAAAAAAGCATTAGTTGCAATTTTTTAAATTTAATTATAATAGATTCACAAAAAGCACAAAGCTAATGTTTTTTTTGTGAATTTATGAAAGAATTTCGACTAAACTAGTACTACTAGAGTACCTATTATTAACATAGCCACATATAGATATTTGTTGATGTAAATTTGCAATATGCACAAAGTAAATTCACTTTACGTTGACTATTATGCGATGTTGGTACAAGATTTTAGTTTAATATTTCTAGTAAGTTCTTTATTAATATGGGATTAGCGCCGATACCTAACTGAGTACACCTAAAGATATACCTGTTGTAAGATTTTCTTATAAACTGTCGGTTCATATTTATACATACTATTTCGGTTATTTTTGACTGTAAAAGGTGAAATCAGCATATTGCTTCATACAGTCTCATAGAAAACCCAGTCATTCTTCGCCCAGTATTATTTGGAATAAATATTGTTTTTTAGTTAGTTAGTAAATGACAGGAGAATTTTTTTTACATATTTCATTATTTAGATTGAAATTGTCTTGATTAGATTAAAATAAAATTTCAAAGTTTAATTTGCCAAATCTTGTCCGAAACTTACACTTTTTGTTGAACATCTTCCCTAAAAATATATTACGAAACAGTTTTGACACAACTTTTGTAATCTTCGAATATTTTAGACATTCTTTATGAACTCAGTGAAAGCTAATTTTAATTTATTTTTATCAAGGTCCTATTCGATTTTAGTGACTGAGATCATAATACTCTTGTTACTTAAACAATTTAAAACCATTTGTCAAAGAAGTATTCTTGGTTATACTGATGTTAATTTGTGGAATTAAATGCTGTTGATTCGCACTCGTGATGTTAATCACAGTTGTGAGATTATTGTTAAATTATATTTGAAAAGAGCAACTTCATTAGTTGCTCTTTTCTCGCCGGATCTTCTCAGTAGAACTGTCTGCTGAGCCGGTGGTAGCTTCCGGTAAGACAGACAATACTGACATTTTATGTTAATGACGATTCGAAAGTGCGTGTAATAGTCTAAACGAATAAGGAATATTTTGATTTTATATATAAATAAATTGTAAGCATCAATTCTAATGACCATATAAATGTTATCAGCTATTTACCTCAACGTAATCGATAGAGATAACTATTTAATAACTTCTACTATACGCTACATAAGGGTCGACTAAAATCGATATTTTATTGCTATAGCAACTAGCTTGATACTATTTAATATGCAAACAGTGCAAAAGTGGAGGAGATTGAGTAGGAAGGCAGACCCTGGCTAGACCGGGACTAGTGCCAAGTAGAAAGAAGTATGTATAGGTTATATATTTTTCATCTTCGCTTTTGCCCCGAATTCAAGACGAGTGTTGAATGATGGATCTCAACGCCGAGCTTTGTCTTAACCGTTATGCCGCGCTTCTTACCAGAGAAATGAAAGTAATTCAAATTAATTAATTACTCCGAATGGGAACACAACTTACTACCATCATGGTTGCAGACTGTCACACTGTGTTACAATGACCTCTTTTTTATAAGCCAATAATTGATGTTCATAAAAAAAAAAGAATTTATTTTATGAAATTAAAATAGTACAAACGGCAGGTGCATGCATACAAATATAAATCGTTACAAGAAATTTTATCTCTGTTATTCTCGTATTGGAACGAGTTGAAGGCATTTAAATAATTACAACGTACAGACAGACAGTGGCTCTGTTGATAAATTATACACTGCGGGATGACTGATCGTGGATATGTGGACGAAATTGGTAGGCGATTGTCCGCTTTGGTGACGCGTGAGAAACAACGCTGTATCACCTATACGTGCTTCGACTATTATTATTATTAAAAAATGTTATCTTGTAATTGAACTTTTGAAATATGCTCGTACAGTGTGAGAAATCAATTTATTTATAGCTGAAATATAGGCCAGTGTTTTTTTTATTTGAGGCTATCGTGGCGCAATGTAAGCAGCTAACTGTTTATACACGATGGTTGAAATTATCATAATTTAATTATTTTTATTTGTTATCTATGCTACAAGACAAAGCGCGGCGTTGAGATCCGGCACTTGTTGAGTGACAATGTCTCGAGTTCTGGTGGAAAGTGGAGAACGGAGTGTCTTGACATCAGGTTCTCTCTGACTACCCTGCTATGTGTGAAAAAGCGTGAAGTTGCATCGAATCGAATCGAATCGAATCGAATCGAATTTGTTCGAACATTTGCATTTAAAGTGTGTTACTTTTAGTCTTTTTTAGAATTAATTATTTTTTTTTTTGTATCTTGACGTATATAAAGCACGTATTTACGGGTATGCAGCGAAAACCTACTGAAAAACTGTTATCCCTTAAGAGGCCATTTTTATACATATTATTTTGCTTTACATTCAATTTTTATAACATGCGCATGCGCAACCCATCAAGTTAAAAGATCACCAAGTATAATAAATAGAACCGAATGCTTCAATATTTTATTTGAAATGAACATTTTAGTTTTAAAATTAAGATATACGAGAAATTAGATTGGCGGTTGGTATAATTAAAGTTTTATTCATTTACCGTCTTGTATCAACGGGCGCAGCTTCCTGCGTGCCTCAGATGCTTTTTGAGAACATGTGCACACCGCATTACATGGATTTTACGGCTTTTTGCTTGACGTCGATGCGTACCGTCAGAATAGTCGTTTGAAATAAGTGTTCAATCTATTTTAAATTGTATTTAGCTAGAATTGTGTAATTCTTAAGTTTATATTGTTATTTGTAGCTTAATAAATTAATTTATATACATGTGGATGGTAATCTTGAAATATTATATAATATTAGCAAAATTATTGAAATTCAAAGATATATATAATCAATGGATATTTAATCAAACAAGTTACAACACTCGAATTGTTATTATGGTTGTTAATAAGTTAACGTAAATTAATGTAACTTAGCACAATTATACGAGTACAGGCTTAGCGGTGATATAAATGAATAATAAATATAATACGCGATTCGTATTCAATTACGACGACGGGAAAGATAATTAATTGTGAACCATAAAGCTGAAGCCATCTTGTGGAGAGCTATAATTTCAGATGGCGCTGTTGACGGTACCGATCGTAAACTGTGGAATCCCCAATAATAAACATTCCGTCTCTTTGACCATTTTATTATAATTACCCTGCGTTTTTTGTTCTTACGTATTTAAATATTTGTTTATTGGGTAGACGAATTTCCATTTTCACACACAACTTTGTTCGCGTGGACTTATGCCTCGCTATTTCAAAAAAATTTTGTCTATTTCCAAATTTTGTGGGAATTTCGGAAAATATAGTATCCTTCCTTCCCTAAACTTTCCAAGCTAAATCTTAGCTATTTACGTTCAGTAGTTTCGTCTATGCCTTGTCTATCAGTAACGGAACAGTCTTACTTATGCTATCAGGTTCGATATTTGTATCTTATATATATATATATATATATATATATATAGGGTTAGGAACCCTTGTAGGTTTTTTGAATTGGTGGACTTAGTGGATTTTCTGTACATTTCCTCAACTTGTGACAATGCAGAATCAATTTCTATTTAAATATATGTAACTCTAGGATTTTCTTTTGTCAGTTTTAACGGTGCTTAATGTTTTCTGCTGCCTTTCGTTTACTTCTCGAACGACCGGTGTAATGCAATGTTCGTGTTTTTTATTTAATTTAAAAATACTGATTCACTTTTTTCCTTTTTTAAAACAAGTTTAACTTGAAAGTTTTTTTTTGATTGCAAAAAGCAACTTTTTAAAGTATAGTATAGTATCTTTGATTAAAAAAATATTACGTACAAGCCAATTCACCAATTCAATAACCCCTTTTTAGAGCAATTGAGTTAAAATAGTAGTAAAATATATTAGTTTAATTTCTGTATATCGAAGGTTTTGTCATCATTTCCACATCGTTACATTACATATTACATATAACGTTACATAGCCTAATTTAATTGTAAAATAATGTCTAAGTAAAAAGTATATTGTTAGAACATGTTGTGTGGCTGTAAGTGGAATAACACCTTGCAGTGTTTGTGTTTTCATAATTTATGTATGTGTTTATGTCATGTGTATATTCGGTTAGTAGACTTTATAAATAAATAAATTTCTTTCTCTATAACTTTTTATGTCAATTTTATGGAAAGTGTATGAACTTGAATTTTGGTTTAACTGCTTTTATACGAGCCACTTTAAATTCTCTCATTGCATGTTTTAAATCTATTTATATTTATATATAGTCATTTTATGACGATTCTTCGTCACTATTTAACTAAGTGTAGATATTAACGTCAATTTAAAAAAGATTTATAGTATTTCTTTATTTTTATATCATTTTAATAGTTTCAAAGGAAATTGACATTTTAATGTTATTTAGTGA
The DNA here is from genome assembly GCA_038994665.1 of Podotricha telesiphe. Classification (NCBI taxonomy): domain Eukaryota; kingdom Metazoa; phylum Arthropoda; class Insecta; order Lepidoptera; family Nymphalidae; genus Podotricha; species Podotricha telesiphe. The sequence goes on along the minus strand of JAOYRR010000414.1, from coordinate 82,812 downwards.
CTAGTGCTAGTTTACAAGTAGTCATAAATTCTATTAAATTTAAATTTTAAATATGGTTTTATCCACACTAACCAATCATTTTGGTACCTTAAAACATAGAGCAGAAACAGAAGCAGTTATGATAATAAAATCTACTCATTCATGGTCGGTTTAAATTTTGGCTTTTACACTTGGCCCACAAATCTACGGGCACTGCCCCGAGCTCCTCTACCTCCAGCTGAACAGTAACTTAATGAAATGCTAAGAAGTTCTCCTTCTCTTTAATTTTCTGCTAGTACTCTGCATTTGACCGTACTTACCTTAGCCATCGAATACTACCAGATCTCTTTAAAAGAATCGCTTCAAATTTTAATATTAATTAATTTATAAATGTGGATAGGTATGATATAATTTTTGAATGTAAACCAGATGCTGACACAAGTATATCATTGACATAATGTTAAACGTCAGGCCCATAACGAGTGTAGTGCAATAATATATACATATAAACTGTATATATATGAAGCTTTACTACTGTTAAGACTAGTTATTTTAGAATCACATTCATATTGGTATTTTGATTGCTATTTTTGAATTTTTATATGTAAAAATACGGAGATTTTATTAATATGGTCAATTAGGTTACATCGTGGCGGAAGCTTATTAGCTTTGTCTCTAGATACCAGAACGAAGAATTTAAAATATAGTCAATCTTAATGAATTTATAAATAAAATTGTCAAGTCAACTCCACTGTCAAAAAAGCGTAAAACCAAATTAAAAAGAGATATGTATATATAAGTTAATAAATTTTAATACAGTCAGGTCGGTACTAAATTTTTAAACTCTACATCGGTCCCGCCCATAGTTATAAATAAGTAAGGAATGTCACCCGGACAGGAGCCAGTTTATTTGTTAACTTATCCCAGGTGGAACGTGTATGATAATAAACGTTTGAATATTTCCTCTATATCTATGTAGTTAAGAGCTACGCCTTTGAACTTTGCTTACAAGGACAATGGACGACTCCTGTACTACGCAGAGATTAGACGGTGCATTGATAGACATACGTACTGTATAAATAATATTGACTTTAAGTTTGCTATTTAAGATAAATTATTAAGATTTTCATATATTTATTTATGTTAGATATATATATTTTTCGATCTTTTTAATTTGATTTGGTTAGATAGAGAGGAGCTTGAATAGTGGAGGCGGGCGTTCATGCACTTTAAAGGGGGTCCTTTTAGCCTAAACTTGGGTGGCAAGTCCCAGGCACTGCTTCGAGCACAGTTTCTTCCCTTATCTATAAAAAAAATTATATTCAGAGTAGGGTCTAGGTGAGAACCTAGCAGGGTAGTAAAAGAAATTCTAAAACCTAATGTCAGAGAGATCTGACACTAGGTTATAGGATTTCTTTTACTACCCTGCTATGCTGGAAGTGTGAAGCAGTAAACAAAGGGGATTTCTTAGCATTTTTTATATTATTAATACCCACTTGATAGTGGTTTTTAGGTAAGCTATTCGATTTTATCAAAATAGTATAGTTTATATATTTAAACATTAAATTCTTCTTATTATTTTAATTGTAGTATAAAACTTAGTATACATATACAAATATAATTTTAAAAGCTCTAGACAATCAAACAGAACAAGACAACCAAAGTAGTCCGTTTCAATGCTAAGTAGTTTTAAACATTTATTAACTAAAAATTATCTTTGAAACATATGGTATGCAGTTTCAACTCATTTACATATTCGTTTTAAATAAGTCACTTTTGTATTGAAGTAGAAAAAAAATAAACTGTCACTAAACAAAGGTCGTGTCACTTGTCAACAATTTATGATCGAGAAAGTCGCATTCCACCGCTCGTAATCCTATTCCTTCATAAAAGGAACAATATAAACTCTACGGTACAATAAAATGATCTGTAACATGTGGCCGCAAATACTATAATTCTATGGCGTCGAATTTCCATGGTAATATATACGTGACATTTTTGAGTGATTGCCCAAATGGATAGTATGGGATTACTTGTGTTAGTTCAACGGTCTGAATGATGGGTCAAAGCTTTGATGATTTGTTACTGAAAGTTATAAAGAATTTTATCTTTAACATTTTTTTTTTTAATTTATTCACACACTTAGGAAATAGAAAAACATATATTTAGAAAACGTATAAAAAATTAAACAAATCCGGCTGCTATTAAATTTTTATACGTTTTCTAAATATATGAATTTTGTTTTCTTTGGTTTTAAGGCAATATCAAGTTAAGTCGCGTCTTACTAGATGAAAGACGATAGTGTCAATTTTGGTTAATCATCAGTGTAAAATTTTTAGAGAAGTGAAAAGATGACTTGCAACCTCTTATACAGCAATAGATTGCCTTATACTGTAAGTTTTCTCTATATTTTTCTGGTAAATCTTAATATCAGCAGGACAAAAGGTCCTCACATAAACCTCCAATTGTACATAATATATGTAAATTACACATTCAGTAAATAACTTTGATGTAGTAAATAACACTAAAAGGTGCTAAGAGCTTTATCTTAAAGATAATAAATAATGTGTAAACCTATTATATTAGTATATATTAGTTAGTACTAAAGGACGATCATAAAAATAATATCACAAGTACAAGTAATTTCTTAAAAGACCAGACCCAAAAAACACAATAAAAAAAATATTAAAAAAATTAAACAACAGTTTACACGAAATTCGTTTATTTTTATAGATTTATATCAAAACTTGCCCAAGTCTACCAGAAATGCTAAAATTGACTATTTCGTCGAAAGTGCATTAAACTGCCCAGGTTATACTATAGTGGCTTTTGGATCACAGTTAATGGTTTTCTTTGGGGAAGGCAGTGGTGGGGAAAGGGGGAGGGCAGAAGGACGGGGTGCGCGTCCTCGACCTACGCGGCCTCGACGTATATATGCGCATTGTTCCAGCTTGCGTTACTCATAAAATGTATAGGGTCACCAAAGTATTGATACACATTTAAAAATATATGATTTGAACATATTTTTTTAAAACTTTATTTAGCGGTAACTATTTAAAAAGTATATATTACTTAATAATTAACATAGTGCGTTATAGTATGGTGTAAATCACACCTGTCATCATAAATTCTGATTAAAAATGTCTTAATCTCTGTGTATGTAATTTTCAAAATTCATATTATAATTTATGTTTAGTAAGTATGAGAAATAAATTAGCTAGCTAGCTACGTATGGTAAAATGTCACACCGATATTAGCACTAGCTACCATTAACAAACTTATTCACACGGTGATGATCTCGTACAACGTCCGGTCTGCTTAATAAAAAGTTTCTTATATACTCGAAGGTATAACATATTATTTATTACTTACTTCCACAACTCATTAAACTTGCACTAATCTATAATCGATTATATTCCTTTATAAAGTTATTAATTTTGTACTTTGAAATGAACAAATAATGGGCAGGGCAAGGTACATCCGGTCACTCCTTTGTCAATGGTCGGCTAAAACATTTTTGGTCGCGTAAAGTTGATTGAAGTAATTTTAAATGAATGTAGACGTAATATTTTTAATTATCTCCCGAGTTAATGAGAATTTTGAAGCTTGCTAAGTTGTCTGTATATTTCAATTTTAATAAACGCATTTCAACGTTAGTAAAGAAATAATAATTATCATTTGAAGTTTGGGTCCTGGAAGTTCTCGTCATATCGCTACCCTACGCGTCCGTAACCCGAGATTGTTTTTACAGTGCGACGCGTGCGCAGGCGACGTCGAACGACCTCCGCGACGGACCTTGAAGCGAACGCTTATGTGATTCCATAACAATACTAAATATGTACGTTTGTTACGTTTGCCTTTGTATGTAATGTATATGTTCATAATTGTTTTATTCTTTAGAAAATTACCTTGATATTTTTGGATATTTAGTTGATTTAGTTATAAAATATCAAAAAAAAAGGCATATTTACATATTGAATGATATGTTTTTCTTCAAAAAATTTACTCCAATCATAAGATGCTCGGATACGATAGACTATAAACGTTTTATCTATCTGTTAAACAAACACTTATAGCATCAGAACGGCGGTATATAGTTTGTGGTAAAGGAGGGATGTTTTTTGGGAAGTCGATATTTTTTATAATATTGGAATATTTAAATTTCCTTAAAAAATATATTAAACACACCACCTAGTATGACACACAGTAAATATAAACATTTCATATTAAACTTGAAACTATAACCGTCGGTTTAAACCAGCATCTTATCAACTGTGCCACGACGGCTTTCAATGGTATAGATATGATATGCATTCCTTGATAGACACACCCGCTATTTATCTTGCGTTGCGTGGGCGCCTCGGAACTTAAATGTGTAGCTAATTGTTATAAATGTTACAATAATTAATTTAGTCATGCCTCTAATGGGAATAACTTTGAGACAGTATATATTTTACGATTGGACACGTTGGTGTAGCGTCCGTTTTCTTAGTTTAGTACCGAGAATTTTTAATGTATTTAAAGTGTTGAATTATCGTTTATAATATATAAAACTTTATAAGTAGATAATACTTATGCATTAGGATTTTTCTTATCAGCTTCACGCTGGTTCCCACGTAGCAAGATCGAGAATCTAGTGTCAAGACACTCAGTTCTTCACTTTCCGCCCGAATTCGAGATATTGCATGGTGAGTGGCGAATCTCAATGCCGTGCTTTGTCCTATTTACACGAGCAGAGAAATGAAAATATTTAAAATATAACCACTCTTTCAAGTGGGAATCAAACCCACGACCAATCAAGTTTACAGTGTGACGGTGTCGCAATACGCCACGGTAGCATCTATGACTATATTCACTGTAATCCTGATTTGCAGTGTAATTTTTAATGTTACATGATAAATGTGACTATTTTATCAATTAATGCTTTGTGAGTCATATTCGTGTAATAAATAACGTGACTAACGGTATCCGCTGGTTTTGGCTGCAAACTATATTTACCTATATATTATATTAAAGATATCTTTCTTGTCACGTCTTATATTATAATATGCCTAAATGAAGAGTGGATGTAACACTAGATTAAATCTCAGTTATTATTTAGATACAATCCTGGCGCAGTGCGATAGCGTCTGGCTGTCAACTCAATGGATTAATTTTGTGGGTTTGATTCTCGCTCAAGGGAAAATATATATTTAAATTCATTTTAATTCCCTGCTCTGGCAAGACAAGGGACGGCGTCCAGTTTCAATCAAACATCATTGTGTCAGGTTCGGGCTGGAATCAGAGAATAGAGTGATACTATATTTAATATTAATATTTAAGCCGAGCATTATCTTATTCTTTCATAAAGTAAGCAAGTTACAAAAAATATTTTTAGAAAACGTATAAAAGTATGAACGCAGCGGGATTCGAACCTGCGTTTCTTGAAAACCGTCCAAGAGCTCTGACCACTAATCCATGCGTTCTACATCTGGCTACGTCGAAATTCTTATACGATTATCACAACTTATTTTTGTGGTTACCATCTCCATATTTTTATACGTCTTCTAAACATGTTAAAAAAACATAAGCAAGTTACAATTCAAATTTTGTAATAACTTTCAAGTGTAATAATACGTGAGATAATTAAACAATTTTCCTTATAATATAGAAATGGGTTAACTATTGTTCGAACAAAGGACCTGCCACACCATGCCAATAGTAAATAATATCGCGTAATATGTATCGACTTATAACATTTGCGGCCACAATAAATATTCATAACAAACCCCTCGGGGTACGATCACTTCTCTGCTTGTTAGAGTGCTACTGACAGACAATAAGTAATGGTAGAAATATTATTCAATATTTTACATTAATGTTAAAATTATACACCGCCGTGGCACAGTGCTAGTGTATATAACTATATAGTTTAAAAGCATTGTTTGTTGGTTCGATCCCAATTAAAAGGAATTAGGTAAAACAATGAGCAGCGTTTAATTTCGCCATCAAATATCTCAAAAATGGGCGAAAAGTGAAGAACGAAGTGACGAACGACGTTCTATTACCCATTCTCTATTATATGTGTAATATAATAATATATAAATACATCTTTAATTATAAGAGATACACCGTTTTACTGTAAACGCGATTGGTCGTGTGCTCGTGAGGGGGCCCACATGGAGAAATGATTGTATAAATTTTTTCCAGTCTTTCTAGTTCTCTCTAGTTCCGCCAGTCAACACGCAATGTCTGGATTTCAGGCGGGACAGTGCAGTGTCTTGACACTAGGATGCCCTTTATTTAGCTTTTTTATATATTCATTTTAAATTATAGTAATATACCTAACCGATGTAGCTTTATAAATAACTAATAACAGATTTGTAGCAACGTATTTTAAAAGGAAACTCCTTCAAATATCCGTTGAAGTTATTTTATTCAACACAATAGACTATGATATTTCAAACAAAAGGGGCCTGGCACGCGAATTCCTAGTATTCGAGATTCCCCGGTCTAAGAGTAGGTTTTTTTTTCCTTTCTCACGAGGGTATTTCCTTTTTTTCATCGCATTCCTTAGATATTTGTGGATGGATGCAGGTATAGAGTTTACTATGGACGCCTTGTGAATATGGCAATCGTCAAAATACTCGATCCATCAAGTAATTAAACGATAGTATGTAATTTACTGTTATGTGTAATTTTATATTAGATAGATAAGTGATTTCTACGGTTTTCTATATCATTTTGTCTAGAATTAGATGAAAAATACTACATAGTTTGTTTCTCAGTACATGCACTAATATTTTTAAATGTAATAAAGAAATAAATTACACAGGTATATGTGTATCAACAACTATTATGATTTATACATTTGATTAGTATTTTATATTTAAGAAGAAACGAACAGACAGACTTTTTTACGTACATATACATACAAGATTTATTAAGATTGTCTTTATAGTATACGATCTATAGACGCCTGACAGTTCACTACCAGCTCGTCGAATAGCGATTTAATATACAATTATAAGATACTGTCCGGAATTTTTATGTTTTTTATTAAATTGCCGATGAGATAAGCTTTTTTAATATAATATCTTTAAACGCTTACAATTTTACTGGTATTTCTACAGTTTGATGCCATCGAGAAATATTTTTGTATTCATAAAATATGTATGTAATTTAAATTTGAAAATGCTGGATAAATAATTATTCGTTTAAAGGAGCAAAAAATTGTTTTATATTATACTCGAGTCGAGATATGTGAACGTATAATTACGTTATATGTTGAAATTGAAAAAAAAAGTTATAGACTACCTGTTTTCAGTATGCATAAGATAATAATTTATCGGTGCACATAATAATAGATTTTCAAACTAAATTCTAATTGTGATAAAACATTTGATTAGTGTCATTTTATAAAGTTTAAAATGCAATTATCGGTAATGGCCGTTCACAATTTGATGAGCATTTTAAGTGATAGGTTGATTGCTACAAAATATTTACGGAATCTGATACCGAGCGGAGATTCGAAATTAATTTCTAAGTAAAACCAGTGAGCGGGGTTCATTACACGCTGGCGGAGCATAAACACTTTTAATAAGATTATAATAATTTTAAGAACCGTAACTAATCCTTTCTGATGCGAGTTTTATAGCTCAGGTATTTAGAGTTGGCGTCTTATAAAAATTTTACTACGTATAGATTACAACTTTTATTATTCATAGTTGTTGTCCGTAACTTAACGCTGATTTTGTTATTCTATATTCTATTATGAAACCACTTACCGTAACTGTCATGCAAGCTATAAAATATACTTGTAATAAAAAAGTGATTAAAACAGTGTCGTGTCTGTATATTTTGTGATCTGCGTCGCATTCTTTCTCCGTAACACCGGGAGCGCTCGTCGGCTTAATAATAATATGAACGTAAAAAACGAAAACGTCAGTTTCGAGCGCCCGCGCCTCTGCCCCGGCCTTCTGTCATATTTTTTTTTTACATCGTTTTTTATCTTTTTACCATTGCTCGGTGCTTCTCGTATAATCACGTGTAACGCTAGACTGTATTCAATACGTATGCAGTTCTCGATACGAACGAATAGTTATACGAGTATATATGAAATTGAATTTGTCGAAACCGGTCGATTATTTCAATGTGTAGCGATAACACTTGATGGTGTGACGGTTGATGCGCTGGTTTTACAACCGTCGGACCGTGGTTCGATCCCAGCATGGTTCCACAGACTATGTGCTTATATAGCTATTGTCTTCTAAGAACATGCTATAGTACAAATTGCGTTTGCTCTCAGATTGTTTCTTCTATAGAAATTCATCTACGAATGCAACTAACATTTTTTTTTTTTGTAATTTTAATTTTATTTTCAACTCTTCCTAATGTATATAAAACAAGTTTACAAGACTATGTCAGCCTATTTCTATTTGTTGACTTGTCATGTATTCTATCATGGTGATAAACTTCTTGTACCTATGCTAATAGTGGCTGTGGGTCGTTGCTTCTAGATTGATCTATGAACGATTATGTATCATTAAGCAAACAGATGTGATACACATAAGTGGTTTTTTATACGATGGAATACATGTATTCTGTGGCTCTATTAGTTAGCACTAGGTCACGTTAAATGAAGGAAAGAGTGACTACTAATTAGTTTATATCTGTCGTCTTCGTAAATTTTTGTATTAAAATAATAACCAAATAGCTTAAAATTTATTTATGAAGAACAAAGTAAATTTCAAAATATAATCTCTACAGTCACCCGATATCACATCTGGCGAGTTGACCAATTGGGAAGCTGCATGTAACAGCCTAAGGGCCGGCAGGCGTGAGGCCGGGAGGAATGTTAATCGCATCCAAACTGCCCGACCGAGCAATAAAAACGATTTAACTTAGATTTTGGATATGTACTCGTGATTCTTTGTAGTGCACATTTTTGTTTTTTAAGAAAAATTGGACGTTTCTTTAATATTTAAAAGTCAAATTCTTCCCTTTTTTTTATAGCAAAGGTTGCTATATTTTGATCTTTATTAAAAAAAATTACATAATTCTACTAAATATACTAGTAGTAACTTAGTCCAATTAAAATATCAATATTATAATAATCAACTTTAACACATTCTTTCATAATAAACGTGTACTGACTGTGTAATGATTATTCAAAGCAAATTGTTGGCATTTTTTACATGACCCATACAACACTAAATATTTATGGTTATTTATAACGAACAGTATAATTATGTAATACTTCATACATCTTGTACATATTACGAATGAATAGTACACCTTTTGATTTAGAATTCTGTTTTACTCTTTTTCCTCTTCTTAGGATTTTTTTTTGTGTGTGGAGCGATTATATTATAAATAAAAAATATTCTCCAACTGGAAATCGAACCCGAACAATCTCAAATTCTTCCAAACACTACAATATATATATATGTATGTATGTAGATACATGTTTATTTGTTAAGTGATAATTTACGACAAGGCTAGTTACGGCATGCAGAATGACTTATCTATATAACTCACGTATAGAAAAGAAGTTCTAGAAACTAACATTATCATTGTTTTTTGATCATTGCATACAATAACGGTATAGCAAGCTTGCTTTAAATAAGATGACTGAATTGTTTTAAAATATTAATTACTATTAAACATTTTACTGAAAAATGGCTACAATATATAAAAAACAATACAACTATTATAAGTGAAAATTTCTACGCCCGTTTCCAGTAGATAGGCAAAGAAAAAAAACTAAAATTAGTTCCGTGGGGCTATAGGTGTGAAAGAGATAGGAAATTGGAGGAGTATAGGCTGTTAGAGAGGGTAGGAAGATAGAGTAAGTCGAAATGTAACCGGTCCAGGGGAGGCAGATGTCTTAAACCCCTAAGGCAATACATATTCCAACAATAAGAAAATTGTAAAAACGGAACGCATTACATTGTTTTTAAAACAAACGTGTGCGAGATAAACCATTTTTAATGTATTATAAAGTTTATTTAAAGCCCATTTCTATTTCTTTATTAATCTAATACTTTAGGTTACTTCAATTGCTGTTGGCGCTTTATAGCAAAAAACACCGAATGCTATTAGTCGCACACATAGTGGAATGTAGGCAGCGAGCCAAATTACCTGTCTGTCTGTACAAACTCGTTAAAGTTGAATGTTATGAATTAAATTACCTTTATAAGTCGACTTACATTTTTTTGAACCCACCTCATGACGTTCAAAAGTGACGCTGTAAAGCTACAAGTATGTAAACTAAGAACATAACACAGTTGTATAAGTTAACAATTTAAGAAGTCCTATAAAGTAGGATAATCATTGGCGTAGACTTGAAAGCAACGTGCGTCGAACTACTTAGGTATGTAAAAAAATAAACATGCCGGTGCATGTGGCTCGAGAATTATGCGGTTAGTTAGATAGGAAAAATGCAAACTTAATGTTTCCACGTTGGAAGGGCGCTCGTGAAATATTCAAGTTATAGATAACGTCACGTAAAGCGTGAAGTTTTACTAAAGAATTTTTACATGCTTATTTTTTATCGTTCAATAGTAAGTAGATTATAGCAAATACGGACTTCTTCGGACGGAGTTGGTTCAGGATGGAATTGCAAATACGTGTAGAGGAATTCCGGAACAAAACGCGCGCGGCTACCTGCACCCCCGCCAGATGTGCTCGCATCCCGCGCATACCAACATTAGGCCCTTGTAAATTGTTTACGTAGAAAATCTGAGAAAATCGCACGCTAACTGCGCCTAACCGCATCATTGCGACGCGCCGCCATATGTGAAATTGTCAGCTTTTTTACATTCCGAGCTGCGGTCGCCGTCCAGAGTGCGGCGATTATGACAATCGTACAACAGTAGCATTGCAAAATATGAGCGGTTTTAGAGCCACTTTTAATATCAGGGTTCAAAATAAAATACAGTCAGAATTCGTGGTGAATGATTCGCGTGCGGAGCGGGACGAGGTCACGGGGGTCCGTTACGGCTCCGGCGAGCTCGCGTTTCGTCGAACTTATTACGACAGATGGCCGCGGCCGGCGGGAGCGGGCGCGGAGGCCCTTCGGAGAGATCGACCTCCGAAATGCGCCCGAGATTGCATTCTTTCGGCTGCGCGGGCGCATTCCACCGCGCGCCATCCGAGCTCCGCGTCAGTCGACGCGCGCCCTTTTGGGGGTTAACATGTGTCCACTGCGGACGCTCGCCATGTGGTCGCAGCCGCCTCCTGAACGCGAGGTCTGTCTGGCCGCGCGGCGTGTCGCGAGGATGGTGCGCCGGCCCAGGGAGTACGGTGTGTGCGTGGACCCGACCTCCATCCGTCCGCCTGGCCTGTGCGTCCGAGATGAGCCGCAGTACCAGAACTTGGACGAGCTCCGAAAGCATCCCGAGTACGCAAATCTCGACGAAATAAGTCGCGAGTTCGGTTATCGCCTATGTCCTGAAGGACAAAACTTAGAAGACGAGGCGATCTACGAAAATATACTGTCAGTGCGTCAAATTCGTTCCGCGGAAGTGCGTTTAGTGCCGGTGTCTGAGGTGCCGTACTATGAAGGCCAAGGTTACGTGGCGACGCAAGTTCTCAGCAGGAATGGAACCTTCCCGCAGTGTCCGCCGCACACTTGGAGCCGGCTGCAGCACGCCGGCAGAATGACTGGCTCGTTGCGTCTTTTCACAGTAAATATAAACACACTGTATACGTTATATAAAAACGACGACAAATTATTTTATTTAAAAATATTTCTCTCAATTCCAACGACAAAAATAATCTGTTAAGTAATATAGTTTTGCGCTTCGGACCGGTGATTGTATTAAATTTTGATTTCTTTAAGCAAAACCGGATATGTGTACGAATGATGAGGTTACTTTTTATGCGCATTCCGAGCAAAAACTTTTTGCTCAGTATATATAATACCGTATTTATGTCGGTCGCAAAAAATTACCGATGGAATTTTGGTCTAATGATTCTTTAATTTTCATGGTGACTTGATGAATTTCGTATGTATTTGTGAGGTACTGTGACCCAGGCTTTGCCAGATGTCACGTATTAGTGTTTATTTACAACCGTATATTACTAAAATACTATATGGATATATTTGATACATTTTTTGTGTAAACTATATATATTTTGTATTTTCACAAGTCTCACGGAAAGAGAGAGAGAGAGAGAGATCTCTGTGTTTTACACGATACGACTATTACGTTAGTTTATTCGTAGTTTTCATAGGTTCTTAATACTATACCAATTTTAATAATATAATAAAATCTTCCACATTTTTTTTGTATTACAAAATATGATTATCTCGAAATACATGCATCGTTTATTTCAAAATTATTTGCAATTGTGAATAGTTTTATTTTAAAGTAACATTTTATTTTAATGAATCTCATATGTGTTTAAAAATTTACATATATTTTTACTTTAAAATATGTAATCCTGCGAATGTTTTATTCTTATCATACATTCAATCAGTTACAGAAGCATCACTTGAAAAAATACAAAATTATAAAGATATATTGTTAAGAAAATTTGTATAACTCACTATTGTAAGAGGAAAATGATACGACCTTTATTACTTATGCAAAGTATTATATACTTAGAACTACAAAGAATATTTTACACATTTTACGTAATTTACACATGCTCGCATCTCTTTGAAATAGTCTGAGAGAATATATACTAATGCCTAACTATAATATCCATCGGTGCGCAGTGTGACATCATCTGAGTGTAGTCACGATTGGTTGTGGGTTCGATTCCCACTCGGGGGAACGACTATATTTCTGCAGCGGAAAGTGGAGAACAGAGTGACTCTAGATTTTCTCTCTGGTAATAACAGGGTGATATTCGAGATAAAATCATGAAGCTGTAAACAGCGATATTTGCACTCGCTATTTGAAGCTGATGTATATAATAAAAATAAATTTCATTTTTTATTTGCAAACTTTAATTTAAAGATTAATCCAAATTCTATTGTTTGCAGGCAAAGCGGGAGATGTACGATGTCAAAAAGCAAAGGTTATGTCTCGCGCAAGATGAATACAAGCATCTAAACAATGCTTTATCTACCCTAGCCACTTCTAGGACGAGCCGTAAGTTAATAATATTATTATAACAATAATATTTAATTTTGTATGAAAATGTTAATAAGAGATGATTAAAATCATTATAACTTCAATAAGTATTTTACAATTTAAGGCAAACTCTAGATAACATTTTCTTTGTTTTAAGTTTGGATCTAAGATAAAAAGTGTGAAAAACGTAACGCTTTTGTGCTATCTTTTACAAGTTCCGGTTTTAAACATTTCTACTGAATTCGTTAGCAGGTAACTGATTATAAGTGAAGTGTGAACTAATGTTTTAAGTAATTTATTGTGAACTGTTTTATAACTGTTGAAACAATGAATTCGAATTTTATTTATATACTATATTACGAGATTATAACTATATTACGTTATTTAAATTAAATATTAAACTTTTATAACCATACCATATAAGTGAATCCAAAAAAGTGAAGCAAAAACTTTGTACCTGTTTTTACGAAAATTGTACGGACAGAAGATTACAAAATTTGTCATAGGTATAGTTTATATAAAAAAGGAGTGCAGAACGCTAATATTTTTTTAAAATAAACATAAAAAATACATTAAGTTAATAAAATAAAAGTAACACACACTGCCATAAAATTGACATACAGTTTTATATAAAGCGACATACATGTTGCTAAGGCAACGTGTATATATTATACATACAGACATCAGACATCGTCCGCGGAAATTCTAAGATAAACGAAGCGTGAATTACTCCTTATTACATCAACTATATGCCAGTGTAAATTCCGTCGAAATCAGTCCAGAGATTAGCCGGAACAAACAGACAGACAAAATTGTAATAAATGTTATTATGGTATATACACCAGGTATACATGCATATGCATTTAGTAAAAAGCGGTTACTTTAATATTACAAACAGGCACTTCACTTTTATTATTTTGTATAGATTATATTGTCCATTACACATAGGAAAGCGAAAAAGAAATTCTAAATGAACGGCATTGGCGTATCAACTTTTGTCCGCCATAATTCTCAATGATATACACCGGCATACAGTTTTTTTTAAGATAATTTACACAACACTACTACAATATAATAGGATATATGCTTATCCAAGCTCTAAAGGTCGTACCGTCTTGCAGCTTAAATTAAATTTATATTTGTTTGGATTTTCATTATTTTGCGGAGAGCGGAGTGTCTTAACACTAAGAATTATTCTGCACGATATTTTACATGGATAGACTTATATATCTAAAGTTTAACAAAATCTGTATTATAAAAAATAGTTTAAATATCTAAATTACACTTTAAAGTATTTTCTGTACAGTATCCTGGTCTCATAGCATGGATTTTAGGTTTATATTAAGAATGTATTTTATTGTCGTCAGACCCGGACACTAGTGCGTGCTCATTTTCAAAAAAATCGGCTACAGGTGGCAAAATATATCTTTTTCTTACATTGATAAACAAACAAAATTAAAAATACAGATAGATATGTAAGAATATATAAATAGTACTTATATAACGTATATTTGTCTGTTAAACGAAAAAGAATGGTAAATTTAAATAAATACAAAAAGATGGGAGGGAGAAGCTTTATCCACTAGATATGCTAATGTTCCATGATAGCTTCTTCAATTTGACGTGTTTAATTTAACATTTAGAAAGGAGTAAATTATGCAAATATTGTTCAAGTTTAGTCTACGCCTGTACGTTAAGCTCGCTATGTCATTTATTACTAGTTGTGTGTATTTACAACCTGCACTTATTGGACACGATAAAAATTATCGAATGAAATAATTATATGTTAGGAACTATCATTTTTTCATTTTAATTTTTGTCACATGTTGAACGTAATAATAGATTGTGGTTGCTGTGGTGGCTCTAAAGTCGATGGTTGTGGGTTCGATTCCGAGTCTGGGGAATTATAGTTGAACTATTTTCATTTCTTCTCTCTAGTAAGACAAAGTGCGGCGTTTTGCCACTAGACATGCAATGCATGGACAGAAAGCGGAGAACGGAGTGTTTTGAAAGTAGGTTCCAATAATCGATCATTTTCAATTTCATTTTTAAAGTTTTTTATGTTAGCACAAAAAACTTTAAAAACTAAATCCAAATTGTACCATTTAGATACTACAATTCATCATAATTAAAAACAGTGTATTTATAGTGGTAACCATCGCCTCTTCGTATCATGGCTTCACTTATAAAGATAAAGATTTTAATTTTATATAGATTGATAAAAGAACAGTTCTAGTGTAATCTAAGTTAAATTCAAGCAATTATCATAATAACAGCAATTATAAGAATTAAGAATAGATAAGTCAATGATTACTAAGAAATATAAATATTAACATATACATACCTCCATGATAACTTAATAAAAAACATTGTATAGAATAGAGATCAATAAGTAATTTGCAGATTTAAATATACATATATTTAGCCTTGTATTTGACACTTGATACACGCGGAAAGTGAAAAACGGAGTGTCTTGACACTAGGTTCTCTGTGCCTACGCTTGTATGGGAATACCATATGATATAATATTAACTATATACTTCTTGGGTTATTTACATATATGTTTGTATACAGTATGTTCATCAACCACTTCTGTAACTACCACTTCAACCACTTCTCGTCACGATCCTGAGCAACTTCGAGTAGAAGTGACTCAAGCACGAGGAAGAGTTGCGCAGTTAAGGAAAGAGCTGAGGCTAGCTAGAGCTGAAGTAGAGTGTGCGAGACGTGGTGTTGATACACTTGCCGAGTGAGTATTGAGAAACATTCTGGCTTGAGAATTTAACCTATTACTGCTATCCTATATTTTGTTACTACAATTGCTGAAAACGCCGAGATTTGATCTGTGTATATATATTTCTTGTAATTTTTCAATTAAATACAGAATTGCGAAATTATTTATTTAAAAATTAGAAATTATAAAAGAGTGCTTGTCTTCTAATTTTTTGTCTAAAATAATGTTATTATTTTGGCCATTTTTTAACATATATAGACACCTATTGTCTTATTAAATTTACATTCTAAATTATACACTATTGCACATTGTATATCTCGTATTGATTACTTATACAGAAATATACACGATAAATTGCCGAGAAATGGTTTGGAGGATAGAAAACGTACAAGATTCAACAGCTTCTATTCATAATATTCAATAGATCTGACCTTTGTTCTACGGCGTGTCTTCTATAGGTTTTTTATAACAATTATGACAGGTTACACCAAGAACGTGCTAAGATCACGCGCTTTGGATTCTTGGAAAATTCAAGTCGTGTCGAACATTCCGATCTACATGTAGATTTATATGAGTGTTCTGAGGTCAATAGGTCAATTATGATTGATGATGACGAGATGTCCGATTTTATTTCTGTTCTCCATTGTGTACATTTATTGATAGATGGCAGATATTAGAAACTTGGTACTTATATACAGCTCGAGGTCTTTTCAGAAGATCTTTCTAGATATTACCTTTTGTTCCTTTTAACTCATTAGGCGTGGAATTAGAGTGAATCCAGTAATGTTCTATTTTGTTCATAGCTTACTGTGCTTGTAAAGCAAATATATTTTTTCTATTGTTTTTGGTGGTATAATAATAATAATATTTCATTTTAGGTTAGGTAAAATAAAATATTGATTTATTTCTTATCCAGGGTGGAGCAAAAGCTGAGTGCTCAGCAAGGATGTTACAACATAACCGAGGCCCAGGCTATAATGACTGAACTCAAAAACGTTCAGAAATCTCTAACATCAGGAGAAAAGGAAAGAGCAGATCTTATGCAATCACTTGCCAAGTTGAAAGATGATTTAACGAGGCTACAACTAGCGGATGCATCACCAGATCTATCAACTCTGAGTCTGCCCCAAGAAAAGCTGAGCACAGCATCTCAGACAGACCTCTGTGCGGATTTAGTTCCAATCGGCACCAGACTAGCGGAAATGGCGCGGGTTCGCCTCCAATATGATGAAGCTAGGAAACGGATACAACAAATCCAGCAACAATTAGCCGATCTTGAGGACAAAGTTCAGCCAGGACAGGCTGAATCTGACAAGGATAGGCTTCTACTGTTCCAAGAAAAAGAGCAACTTTTAAGAGAATTACGAAGTATTACACCAAGAACGAGATCTAAACAAGAGATGAGTGACATTCAGACCGAATGTAAGAGACTGGAGCAGGACTTAAAAAATGCTTTCGAAATGTCCAATAAATGTATAGCAGATAGATTGAGGCTACATGAGGAAAAACAATTGTTATTACAACAATTAAAAGACGCGCTAACATCGATGACGACTTTGGAAGGACAATTGAAAACTTTATCAGCGTCTACGTTATCAGTGTCGAGTAGTTCCAGTTTGGGGTCACTTTCGACGGCGAGTAGTAAAGGATCCTTAAGTTCAGGGATAAGCTTCACAGATATATACGGGGGGCCGCATATAGCGAGTTCGTTTCAAGCGGACAAACCCATCGATATGGTTGATCTCCATCGACGAGTTGAAAGGTGAGATATTTTGTTTATTCATTTAAAGATTTTTAATTCGCGACTGGTATATTATTTTCAATGGCCTTTTAAATAATACGAGAAGGTAAAGTTTTCTTACTAAAACCGCCATTATATTTTACTTGACTTTGACATTACGTGAATAATGGCACGTTTTTATATTTCTTTTTCATGAAACGTACAGTATTTATTTTAGTACGTGTAGATAATAAATAGTTCATTAGCTTTTATTATATTTAGATATCAGAACATAACCTTATCATTGTTAATATAAGATAATCGACATTCCGATCGAAATCAATGTCTCATAACTGCAATGTAGTAAGCCTAACAGTAGTTTATTAGTATTATAAGTGATATCGCTACTTTTACTAAAATATTTTGATAATTTTAAATTTTTGAGGTTTTGTGTTTCGAACTTAGACAAAATTTGTCTATAGCATAAACATATATATTTTTTTGTGATTATTTTATTTATTAAATTTATAATCAAAGGCATATTATATTAAGACAATGTCACAACATAACATTGTAATGATCGTCGCAATGTTAGGTTAATACCTGAAAATTACAATTGAGGGTTCGAATCTCACCAAAAATAATATAAAAAAATATATCCCTTTTAAAGTATTGAATATGCAAGAAATATGTTAACCAAACCAAAGTACTTATTTTATCTAATAAATCAATTGAACAAATTGTCATTCATCAGGTTACTTCGTGGCAGCAGTTTTCCTGACAGTGCTACACCAGGCACCAGCAGTTCTCCTTCACAACCGTCTTTGTCTCCCAGAAGCAGTTTATCATCCGCCAGTCCACCACCACCACCACCATCTTATAATCAGGTATGGAAAGTAGCCCAAGTTACTCCTTATGACACCAGCTATCTACCAGTAAGTCACGTCGAAATTGGTCTCGCCATTCCTGAAATTAGCCGGAACAAACCGACAGGCAAAAATTGTGAAAATTTGTTTTTTTAGTATATGTACCATTTAGTAAAAAGCGGTGTTTCTAATATTACAAACACCAAAATACTTTTTTTTATATTGATTGTTTTTCTGGACTTCTTCTTCATACAAATTGTGTATACAGTTTGTACTTTCCTTTACGTATTAATATAATGATCTATGTTATTAATTTTATATACATTTACAGGTAGAAAGACAAAGGCGACAACAAAGGGAATTAGAAGAAAAATTAGCTGAGATGAGAATAGGTGTCGCTACGGGACTCAGTGAAATCACTGGCCTATCTACCAGTGAGTGAATAAAATAATATTAAAAATATAAACGTTTAATTGTTAATTGATTTAGTAATATACATTATAGTATGATGTTAGAAAAAAAATACAAATATATCGAAAATTTATATAATATAATGAAATTCTGTATTTCTTTTTAATCGAGCTTATTTATACCTTTTGGATAATGTCTGCTTTTTAGAACTTTGTTAACACTAAATAATAATAGTATGTACGTTCACACCTCACCATGTCGTAAATAATATATATAACATATTCTGCAATAAATAAAATATTTTCAGATATAATATAATACTCTTGCACGCAAAATCTACTAAACACATTAAGATTAAACTTTATAGTTGTATAGCTTATACATCAGTACAACACATAGGTTACAATATATAAAAGATTTTGTATAATTTAAGCTATAATATAAAGATAAGTATCAAATAATTAATTAAAGAAACGAAAATAACTCCTAACGTCTGTCTGTCTGATTGTTTGTTTCGCGAAGACTAGTGCATACATCTATCTTTCTGTTATATAGTTCTTCATATTTATTTTAATTTCAACAGTTCCCGTACAACTGCAAGGGCCTGGGCGACCTTGTGAGCCGTTATCTCCCATATCAGAGACACCCCCTAAGACGTCACCCCCCACCCCGCCATCGCCACGGACTCCCTCATCTAGTGGTAACGTGTTCGATTCTCATTATTTTCATATTTCTATGTCAAAATTTAGTATGAAGGAAGAAACTAGTGTCAAGACACTCCGTCCTCTACTTGCCTCCTGAAATGTATTTAACATAGCTTGCGGCTATTAATAATAAATTGTATAGTTATTACATAATAAAATATAAAAGATTACTAAGATAATGTCAATCTGTATTTCATTTTGGGAAATGTCCTAATTCTTTACCTAACTATCGTTACTTTCAGGTACAAACACTAGGTCAGTGTCGGCAGCCGTGAGTGACGAGTCGGTGGCGGGCGACTCCGGTGTGTTTGAAGCGGCTCAAGGCGGTGATGCTAATGCCGGTATGCGTTTTCAATATTTTTATATTTAAAATTAATAATTCATTTATTTCAGTTTATTTTCTATGGCTATACATATATTTATTTTATATTTTTTAAATTTTACAGTAAACAGTGCGCAAATTGAAATCAAATTGCGCTACTGTTCAGACGAGAGCGCGTTAGAGATCGGCATCCTTAGAGCACGGAACCTTCACGCCTTGTACATCGACGTCGGAACTGAAGTGTAAATATAATTTTACATTATTCAAAGTGTTATTCACACACTTACGTAATTAAACAACGTTTTCAGAAAAAGTATATATAATATAATTAATATAATTGAACGCAGTGAGATTGAAACCCGCACCTCTTGGAATCGTCCAAGCGCTCTGGCCGCTAACCCATGCGTTCTACATTCCCTTATGTCGGAATTCGTATACGTTTATTCAATTGATCAAACAATCTGGCTGTATTATAATTTAAACGTTTTGTAAAAATATTTTTATAAATATATTTTTTTATTCTTAAAGTGGCTGACTGTAAACATATAGATGTGGGTTCGATCTTCACTCCGGAAAATTATTATATTTAAATTATTATCATTTCACAAGTGGAAAGTGGAGAACGGAGTGTTAGACACTAGTTTCTCTCTTTTTAACATTATATGTGGGAGATAGCGTAAATGATTTGGGTTAATATTATTTGAGGAAGTTGTGGGTTCGATTTCTATCTATGTTGTATATGCCACAGATGAGCTATCCATGATTTTCAAGTTTAGTTTTCAATAACTAATTCTTACTATTAATCACTATTCTATTCAACATATTGCCTCAATCTATTTTGGCAAGTTAGTCATGCGTGAATTGTCCAATGATATTATTAGATAATTATCTTCTATTGTTTTCGAATCCACAAACAATGGTATGCATTCCTTATAAGCACCACGACGTTATTAATGAAAAACAAAAAAGTTTTATTTAAATAAACCTAAAAAAATCTGACCAAAATATATTTTCTTCAGTTCAGTCCGCGGTGCCCTCGTCATAGGCGGAGGTGGCGGTGTCGCATTCAGCAGTGCAGCGCTGCAATGGCGCGGCGTTACCTTGCTATGGAGGAAAACGCAACGCGCCGCGTTAAGCGCTAAAGCGCTTAGGGCTGCGACGTTGCAGATCAACCTCTCTGCTGGTGCTGAATGCCTGGTACTTTTGTTTTATGTTTATATTGTTGTATAATTTATTTTCATGTTGGTAGTTTTCATTTCTACAAAATTATAGAGGGAATGGGTTTTTTTTATATATTTTTTTATATATTTTTGATTGGATTTATTAATATTATTTTCCTTTTGTCTTTTTATGAAATATAACAAGTTCATAATATAAGACAAGATTCGACAACTTCTGATCCATTTGTTATGAAAAATAAATGGCAGTTAAATTATATTTTTATTGTTTTGTTTATTACGTGTATATGCAAGTTTATATACTACAATGATGATAAAAAGCCAAATTTGAGTATTCGGCGTTACGCCTCGAGTGCCATGTGAAGAATATATAAGGCGAGAGCGATTTAATACTGACATTCGTTAGTTATTAGCCATAATTTAGATTTTTTTCGGCAAAATCTAACCGCGGTTCATATTTCCAGGGTTGTACTCAGGTCAGCTTGGCTGACTTTGATCCCGACACAGTGTCGCAGAAGTGGTATAACGTGTTAAGCTTCAGAAGTATGAGGCGAGACGAAAGTTCTGATGAATCCACTGTTATTTCTTCACAAACGTCCACTCTTACTAGGAACAGAGGTAATTTGTTTTGTAAATAATTAATTTATATAATTTTAAAATGTTTCATATAGCAATGTTTTGACAGTAAGTTCTCTCTGGCTACCCTGCTAAGCTAGAAAGAGTTTGAAGCTGAAACATGCTCAATGATGGAGTTAAATGTGTGAAATATTTGTATAATATCATATTTTTTAATTATAACTAAATTTACATAAATAACAAAAGCTTGTTAATTTATTTGATATGTTAAAAACTTAATTATTTTATGCATTATTTAATAGGTCCTGAGAGTATGACTGGAGCAGAATGTAACGTGGATTGTGAAAACTCAGCATCAGAAGACGAGGAGTCAAGGGAGCCTCTTAATCAGGTATAATTAATATTTCTGTATTAAGACATTTATATAAAAATTGTTTTTACTCTGATATACAATATTGTCAATAAATCCGTAACCAGGCATTAATAAATTGATAAGTTGAATTGCAAATACAATTTTTTTTATATTAAAATATTAATAAAACCTATAACAATTTCGCTTAAAATAGTATTTAAACGACAGATTAATACATATATTACGAACAAAAATTAAACTTAAATATGGTTGCACTGAAAAGTAGTCACTTTCGACTTATTAACTTATTTCACGCTTGGTACGCATATATTGAACAGATATATAACTCAATCATTGAAACGCTTGTACTCTAACAGTAGAAGTCTGACATGAGATTTCTCAAAAATCTTACCGAGGACTTGGAAAAGATTCATATTTCTATATAATAAAACTCGATTATCCCCAACAGATAGTTGAAGAGGATTCATTTGAAGATTATATACCTGAAGATATTGTGATAGAAGATGAATACTTGCATCCGTCAACCGCTGAAAAAGAAACTAATACTGAATGCAATTTCTGTCCAGAAGGCAGGCAACTGCATAGACGGTGAGATTTTTAAAATATATATATATATATATATATATATATATATATATATATATATATTATAAGAGTAGTAGCAGCATAGGTCGAATTTTATTGAAATTACTTAAATTGATATTTTGCTCCCGTTTAACGTAATTTTTTTTTTACTTTCATATTCCATAATTTAAAATTGTGATAATAATTCATTAGGGCGGTTGTCGAGTGAATTTCACGTTTGAAAAAGATAAATTTGTTATGGAAAAAAATGAATATTAAGTATTAAGTTCCTACCTATGTGTTATGAATATGGATATTTCTAGAAATACATAATATAGTGCAGTATTATATCTTTTAAGTTAACTTTAATAATATTTTTTATATCCTTAGGATATAATTTTTTTAATTTATACCATGTTTTATGAGAAAAATACAGATCACTATTTAATATCTATGTATTATTCATATAGGCTATATTAACGGGTTCTACGTAGACTGGTATAAGTGTAAAAACTAATACAAAATAACAACTTGACAGGAGACTGATTAGACAGTCCCTAAAATTGTAATTTTGTTATTGTTCAAAGAAAAATAATAAAATGTCTCTATGTTGTGATAAAGACTGAAGAAGGACCAAACGTCATATCCGGTAGTCTTTCATGAATGTCTTCATTATCAGTTAAATATTGTATATATAGATTTTTTTATAATTTTATTTCAGTAACTACAAAATTGCTCTTGGGAATCTAAAAATTGCTCTCTTGTAATCAAAACAACCTTTACTATTATTATACATTTTTATATAGTTACGTCGAAATAAAAATTAAAAAAAAAAGTTAGTTTTCAACAAAATATTTCCCCACTACAGATATATATTAAGGCGACAGGCGGACGGAAAGCCTCACGAGGATATCGCTCTAGAGCTATAGTTACATACCGTCCATATGTATATCTGTATATATTGTATCTTAGGTACGTTTATTATTGTACAGTGTTAGCTTGTTTTGCACTTTTGTATGGAGAATTAAATTAATAATTGATTTTCTTTTATTTTTATTTTTATTAATCAAAAAGAAAGAAGGTTTTATGCAACTGTTTGATGATGTGTTGTTAATAAATAAAATATTAAAATATTTGAAATTGTTTTTAAAAATAAATAAAATAAAAAATTATATTATATGAAACATAGTGTAATAACGTGATTAATATATACTCGTAAATATTAATTTAATTAATCGCTATACAAATAGCGAATAATTAAATTGGTACATAATCTAATATAATAATAATACAGAGAAAATAATATTTGCATGGCAATCTCGTGTAGCATGGCATGATTGTTGGTCTGTCCGTCACAAAATATATACTAATATACATATAGCATGGTTTGAAAAGAGTTCCTTTCATAAATGAGTTGTTAACAAAATTTTTAATATTATATAAATATATTTAAATATTAAAAGTAACAAAATTTCAGACACAAGCTATGTCTTTCCCGCAGAATAAATATAAGAATGAAATTAATATAACACTAGTGACTTATGGCGTCAGCTAGTTTATATAAAAAAAATACAGCGCTATTACATGTAAAATAGTTTTAGTAAACAACTTTTGATTCATTAAATTAAATAACAATTTTATGTCAACAAATAATTAATAAAATATACTACAACAATTATTAATAATTTATTAATTCAATAATAATGTTATTTATTAATTTGATTATTATTATTCATTATAGAAAAAGTCAACAAGTAAGCTCAAACCAAGAAGAGTCCCTCGCGACTATAAAAAGATCTCAGACATTCTCACCACAACCTCAGGGTATCGGCAAAGGACAATACATTTGCAGGTAATATTCAAAATATGTCTACATATTCAGTTATTTCTTTTTTAATTATTTTCTATAATCAATCAATACCTGAAGAAGTTGTCACAAAATTATAAACATTAAAAAATATATATATATATTATGGGACCACATAAAAAGATATGTATGGTAAAATAAGTTATAATTTTTACATCTATTTTATACATATATATATATATTAAGAAGAAGAATATTCACTATTTAAATTATTTTCTCCGCTCTGGTAACAAAGTGCGGCTTTAAGTTCCGCCACTCAACACGCAAGTTCTCGATGTCGGGCAAATTGGGTCTCACCCAGCTGTTATAACTTAAAAAATTAAATAAAGCAAGAATAATTTGACTAAACTTGAAACAGTATAATAAGATCTTTGGTTTTCGCGACTTTTACATTTTTTCAAATGAAACTATTTTTAACCGGATTAATCTCGTATATTATTAGTATTCGAAAATACACTTTAGAGAATTGACTTCATTACTGTAAAGTGTCCTAAACGTCGTGTCTTCTCCGGTTATAAATAGTTTAATTTGAAATAGTATATTTACATATAATCTGTATAAATTAATATTTAATCAAATGTTAACAACTTATAAAAAAATATATAAATAATAATAAAACAATAATATAATTAATAATTTATTTATTATCTTCCACCATTATAGGCTAAATCGTTCAGAATCCGACTCGTTCATGGCGCAGTACGCCCGCAGAGTGACGCTGCAGCCGCCGCCTGTTGGCATTCCCTTTGACAGGAGTGTGAGGGAGAGAAGATCTTTAAGGTAATTATTATGAAATTTATGTATTTATTAATTTCAAAACGCTTGTATTACTCTCATATATGTAAAACACGTGTGTTACTGAGTGACTGACTGACAGACAACACACAGCCGAAATTACTAGACTTACTTCACTTAGACCCTATAATGATTAGTAATAATACTAAAATATTTACTATTTTCAAAATATTGCAGTATATTTGTAAGTAAAACAAAAACTTAAATTCTGCTTCCAGATGGGGTAGAGTGCGGGGCGGTGCGCGTAAAGTAACGACTAGGTCTAAATCAGCCAGAACTAGTCTAGACCTATCTCTAGACTTGCACGCGCAACACTCTCGCCTTGCAGACTTGAGGCAGGAGATCACCCATCTTACGCAGTTGAAGAAACGGTAACATTTTAACAATATCAACTTCACCTTCATGCTTTATCGAGAAAAGCTAGTGTCAAGACTCCGTTTTTCACTTTAAGCCCGAATTGGAGATATTCCGTGTTGAGTTGCGGAGCTCAAGGCCGCGCTTTGTACACCAGAACGGAGAAATGAAAATAATTAAATTGTAATCATTTCACCGTATGGCAGTCGAATCCATAATCAATCGCGATTACATTCAGAACCTATCCCACTGCGCCACGAGGGCCTCAACATATTTAAAAAAATTTTTTTAGCTTATAACGAAATTGGCTTAAAAACACTTTCAAACTTACATTCTTCCATACAGCCTAGAAGAAGCCTGCTCTCGCGGTGATCCGACACTCGCCGCGTGGGTTGCAGAGGACGAGACACTCCGTAGACTAATCTCGACACCAGTCGAGTCTAAGGACAGAGTGTCTAGACTTTTCAACAGGACTTGCAGAGAGATCTACCGCTTGCGGAAATCTAGGCAGGGAGGCAGGAAGCCTGATTTGGTGACGTTTAAGTAAGTGTTTTTGTTTAATTGTTCTCTTAAACTACTGAACTACTAGTAGCTTCTTGTAGGACTGATAATACTGACATTTTTATGTGACTTGACTTGTTGAAAGGACTTAATATTATATATATTAGAATACTAGCTGTAGTATAGCAGATATCGAATAATAAATGCTACCATGCTCATTACGTCACTAACTTATAAGTCTATACTGTTTTTATATTTTTTACTTACAACAAAATATAAAATATTGTATGTTAAGGTGAGAGTCTATTGATCTGTAAAACAATATCACAATTGCTTTTTTCTCCCAGCTATTGGTTGACACATTTCGTGAAATGAAAGATTACTATTATTATTATTAATAAAAAAAAGTAACCAGTGTAGTCTGGTTTTGAAACTGGAAAAACAAAAAATATATTTGAATCCACAATCAATGTATGCATTATTGTTTCTATTGTGCCTCAAATTTGAATCTATGTAACTCAATTTCTATAACAATTACTAATAACAAAATTAATTCCACAGAGAAAAAATGGCGTTCTTCACACGCACCAAGCAAATACCGATCTCACCAGACGAGGAAGGTGAACTGTCAGACGAGTGGGAAGAGTTAGAAGAGAGGAGAACCCCCGACGGACGATCTTCCAAGACTTCCTACGAACGTCGGGAACCGAACCCTGAACCACAGGTCATTGAATGCAAAAACCCATGTATACAAGAACCACCGTGCTATGAGAATATGGAGAATGATGTGAAGACTGAAGAAGTAAGGTACGATTTTGTTGTAGATAGAGTGTTGGGTGTTCAAGTTTGATTGTATGGATTAGATGGTTTTCTGTATCATGCCGCAGATATTTTGTTTCTTTTTTAATATGTTTTTTAAATTAAGTATAGATGTGATATTTTTTAACATTGATAAACTGAATAGTAGTAGTACCTTTGTCATTTCTGTATTTCAACTTTAATCTATTTGCAGCTTTTTAAATTATATAAAAGAATTAAATTATATTTCATCTAATCCATGATCGGTAATTAGTTTAAGATAATTATATGAAGGTAGGATCAAATGTGGCTGAATGTATTGCATCTGAGAGTGGATTTATGAAGAATTATTAAAAAATATATATCTAATTATGATATGTATTTTATTTTGTTTAATAACTACTTAAATTTTAACTCCATTTGTGCCTTATTTGGTATTAAAGGAAAATTAATCTTACACAAGTATTATTTGTAGAGTTTAGCCCTTTTTCCTTTTGAATTGAGAATATTATACAAAAAAATAATTAAAACACAATATTGTAATATCATAATGAGATATAACTGAAGAAAAAGAATGAAAATGGCACCATATAAATGAATTCACTTGTGTTACTTACTGTGATCACTATTGCCTTTGAGATTCGTAGATTGAAGACTGAAATGAAATAATTATATATTTATCTATACATTCTACACGTAAAAGGGGTGCCATAACAAATCATTTACAGAAATATGCTTCAAAGTATATTGTTATATATTTATGTACAAAAAATTGTGCCTTTTCCGGTGCCTTGTGTTGTGCCATAGCCGGCAAGCAACATTGGTGTACAAAGTAGAATATGGAAGTCACAAAAATATGCCAAACTTTGTTTTTTTTTATATAATAATAATGGTGTACATACGTAAAGACCCACCGGGCTTTGGTTATATATAATGGATTCCACCGAAACGACTTGATAGGCCAAAAACGCTTTGTAAATACGGCTGCGAATGAACTGTGGGTCGCATTACTTTGAAATATTGGTTTTGTAACATCTGGTATGTAATTAAGTTTAGACGTAAGTATAGAGTTTGATTTCAGTTTCGTCAAATTATAAGTTATTTTTTAAAGAGCATATATATTAATACTTTCTTTATTTTGTGATAGACGTTCAAGAATATAAAGAACAAATACTGAAAATAATGATTTAATAAATAATTAAAATTTATTAAATCATTATTTTCAGTACTTATTTATTTTGAGTTTTTCTGTAATATAGTTAAGGGGCTGAACACAATCGAACTCTGTGCTTACGTCAACTTGACATTTGCTATGATTGACGGTGTCGTTGATAAAGATTAAAAATGTATTTTGTATATTTTTTTAAAATTTATGTCAAGAATTAAGCGTGGCTCACATCTGCCAAATTTAAATTTCTATTTATTTATACATTAGTAACAATGATATAATTAATTTTCGATGTTACAGTAATTTATACAACATACTATAATTGTATAATTTTTTTTTCATTTACATACATTTGCTTCCAATGTTGGATGTTTTTTTTTGTAATTCTATATAAAATCGACTATTTGATCTGAATTGATACTGGCAGACATCTCAATATTTCGACCTCGTACGTAAAATGTGAATTAGTGTTAGTTGTAAATTTTTGTAAATCATGTACATAATACGAGATTAAATCTGCATTCTTATTTTTACTTTAAAATTTATTACTAAAATATTTTTTTATAAGACCTAATTTTAGATAGACGCAATAAGTAATGTTACATTATTGTAAAAAAAACATGTATATTTTATATACCTTTACGCGATGTTTATACATACATAGTTTTGTAATTGTTACAAGGTGAACTTTGATTTGCCAAATTAATTTAATGTTTTAATTCTTCCATGAAAAGGGATTATATTTTGTAAAGATGCCAATACCGACGATAGATGGTTGATATTAATAAAACGTGAAAATAAAAATAATAAATCAATTAATTAATTGTTTGATTTACCTATTATTCTTTTTAAAACAGTTCACGTTTTTTCCCATATAGCATTTAGTGGCAAAACAGATCACTGATGTCCACTTTCCGTCCGAAATCGAGACTGGCCTTTGTCTAGCACTAAAGGAAAAAAAAAATATAATTTATTCAAATCCATAGTGGGGATCGAACTTACAACCAAACCCGTTTGCTCTTTAAATACACAATTATTCTGAAGCGTTTCTTATTAGTATTTAGAAGTGTTACATTTTTTATCTATAGAATTAAACTATAATTTGCTTAACATATATACAAGAATCATAATTTATAAGAAAATCAACACTAAAGCAAATTCTAAAAAGTACAGTTCATTACAATACGTTTTAAAATTTCACCAAAGCATGCTCAGTTTACGACAGTTAATTAACTAACGATTAATTTAAATTATAAACGACGCGTTGTCTTAGCAACGTGTATGCCAGATTGCACAAACGTATCTCAAACATATGCTTATGTTAGTAGTATTTATTTAATATGGATGTAATGTGTGATGGCGTACTTTTTGGACTTCATTTCCATACAAACTTTAACTATGCCAATTTTTATACTCCTGCTATTAATCCCAACCATTTTCGTAAATAGGGATCCAAAGTTTTTCCTTCACGTATTAATATAATGATAACCGATCTCAGTGTATAAATAATCCTAAAATCTTAATAATCCAAAAATATATTTCGTATTAAAATTTGTATAACTAAGCATTTCGATTTTAATCGCAACAAAAAAAAAGTAATAAAGATTTATTTTGAAAATTAAAAAGTAAGTTAAATATATTTTTGAACATAGAAAATTCATAACTAATTACCAGCACCGACACTGTATATAATCATGCAATTCTAACAAAAACTCATTAAAGTTACATTAATTAAAGAATGTGACGCCGACATTAAAGTATGTACCAGTGCCTGTAACGTTGCAAAAAGCTTTAAATATTTGTATACATACCTACATACCTTTCATTGCTTTTTTATTTCTATTGTAGTATGAATAGAAATAGAAATGGGAACTTTGAATATAATAAAAATATGGATAATAGGCTCAATATTTTTTATCACACATTTTATGACCCACAATAAAATAAAAATGAGAAGAAACTCCTTAGCAGCAAGAAGAGCTTAAAGCAGTGCCTAGTACTTGCGACTCAAGTGTAGGCACGACTTAAGGGGTCCCTTTAAAATTAACGGTTGCCTTCACTGGCCGAGCTATCTAAATCTCAAATTTAAATCAAACTTACTAGTGCCTCCTTCGAAATACGTGCTAGAAATGAACTGATGATAGTTCTAGACAGGCCGAGCTCTTTTAGTAGATTATAGAGATTTCGCTGTTATACTCTCCTCTCGCGCCTACACCTACCGCGCTACTAAATTAACTATTGACCTATTTCTGGTCAGTTCTTGGGGTAGTTTGAAAGTACTTGTTCACTTTGAAATTATGGTCTTTTGAAATATTTGTTTTACACGGAGCTACAATTTCTACCAGAATTACTTAGGCTTCTAGCCAAAAGAAAGTGTCCGGTCTGAATGAGGAGATATCAATATCATCATTTTCTCATAAGGCTTTTGGGTTAATTTTTTAGGCGAGCCTTCTATCACAAGCACTATTTATCGTTTGTTGGTTGTTATATTTTTCTGCGCTCTTGTTACTGATAGACTACTAGACTAGAACTACTTTGTGTGTGATTTCTGAAACTTTGTCATGGCGACGAAAGTATGGACCGCTGTCTAGGAGTACCCTAGACCCCACCAACAAATATTTACCCCTCTACAGACTTTTCGGTGGCTGTATCCCACCTTACCTTACATTGATCTGGGAGAGTCATCTGAAATGCATTAGAATTTTAACAATGTTGGAGACCAATAATAAAAATAACAGCATAATTTGGTATTACTACTTAAATGTTCTAATAATGTTAATATATTCAAGTATAATATTTCTACAAAGTACCGTAATTGCGTGCTATAATTCACCTGCCTCGGAACAAAAGAGCGTATTACATAAGGCATTATACAATGCTAATATTCTCTTCTTCTGGCTTCTCTTCTTTATAGTTACCGCTGCCATTTATTTTTATTTATATAAGGCTGGACTATAAGCTGAAATGAAAGGTTTTTTATTTTTACACATTTTACTCGTGAAAATTCATTCGGGCATTCTCTTTCTGTTTAAAAATC
Organism: Podotricha telesiphe; assembly: GCA_038994665.1. Lineage (NCBI taxonomy): Eukaryota > Metazoa > Arthropoda > Insecta > Lepidoptera > Nymphalidae > Podotricha > Podotricha telesiphe. The sequence goes on along the minus strand of JAOYRR010000414.1, from coordinate 51,798 downwards.
ATTGTTCCGGAAGGCATCTTGCATGGTAAAATTTAATATCCTTCATCAAACTCGATCAGAGATTGGAAAATTTGGATTTTATTGTATGTCAAGTAGTGGAATTCGAAGTAATCATCTTGTGTGGGTAAACTCTACTGCTTCGAGAGTGTGTCTTTTACCTGTCTAACATATTTTAAATTTATTAAAAAATATTGAAAATTAAATACTACTAATCAAGTTGTCCACTGGTTCGGGGCTAGAATGTTCACTATATTGCAAATCCGATGCCTGATTGCGGATTTGGGCGTGGTTATGTAAGACTCCGAACTGGCAGATGTAGGCCACTAAAACCTCACGGTGCTCCTCCTCGACTGCCACTAGCCGAGGCCACGGGAACTCCAATCTTCCGTGAACCCCGGCAGCGGGAGCCAGCCTTGCTAGAAGGCCACGTCGCCGAGTCAAGAGTGTTAGGCACCCGACAGCCTGCTCAGAGTAGCGAGGCCCGGGCCAGGTGAGATCAGCTTCTTCAAGCTGACCGCCCTCCGGCCGACGATTCTGATATATAAACTCTACAGTTCATATACAGAAATCGAAGAAATATCTATATAAAATTCTATGGATATTCCCCCTTTAAAGAAACAATGTATTAGAAATTATTATAATAAATATTTCAAGTGTTTGACATACGCTTTTGTATATATCACTCAGGCAGTGCGTGTTTTACGCGTCAACGGTGCTACTAGTTTATATAATAAAACAGTAAAATATGTTATTAAAGATTGAATTTTTTTTTCTTTAGTGACCACAACCCTTAACGATCAAATTATATTATACAGCCTTAGTAGAGTAGATTTAATTATTATATTTTTATTCACCCTCTAGAAACTCCGGAAATGAGCTAAGATTATAATCATCTGGAATGAAATGTCGTTTATAATTAGGGAAAAATTAAAAACGACAGTTTTTATTTTAATATTTTTTTTGATCATATCAGATTTACGCCACCGATGGGTTGTGTTTCAAGTGCTTCAAGTGCTAGTTGTGTCCGATAGATGTGAGTTCTATTATGCTGTAAAAAATGAAATCTCATGCTTAACATTTAGGCCGTTAAAAACGTAATGTGTAAATTTTTAAATGAAACTATTTTTAACCGGATTTTTAATAGTGTGATATAATAATTGTATTAAATGACAGACAAATGCCACCTCAGTCTACCTGTGACCACGGACTACTGTAAAGTGTTCGAAACGTCGAGTTTTAAAATATATTTTCGAATACCAACATTATACGCGATTAATCCGGTTAAAAATAGTTTCATTTCACAATGTGCAATAATCGTGAAAATCAAAGAACTTATTGTAATGTGTAAATATTAAAAGAAAATCAAAATAGTGACTAGTCAATAATTGATGTCTTGGCAAAAAATTTTTGTTGTTGTTATTTGTTTTTAAAATAATTTGTCCTGAGAACTGTCCGGGAACTGATTGACTTCATCCCGTGCGTAAATTATTGAACTTGGGTGAACGATTTTTGGTGAAAATTTTTGGAAATTCAACCTCTAAAGGGATGAATACACTTGTTGAAAGTTTGCATGAAATTCCGTTAAAGTGACAAGTAGGAAATTTTCTACGTAATGGATAAAAAATTAGCAACTGTGAAAGTTGTACCTCTGAGAGAGCGAAATAGTAGGTTTTTATGAATGTAACAATTATTATATTCAACATTAACAATTATTTGATTAGTCCTAACATAGATTTATAATATCTATTAGTACTAAGTAGTACTAAGTTGATTGCATTTTTGCCCTTTATGTATAAACTAGGTTTAATCGAGCATCGTTTAAATAGTTATAAAACGTTTATACATATATACTCTGAAATCTGATTATATATATATATATATATATATATATATATATATATATTTCAGAGTATTAAACGAAAAAAAAACGGATTATTATAATTGTTTTCCTGCACTTTTTCATATAACCTTATTATATTGATAATGTATTTACAGTTATGTAAAGGAATTAAGGAAAAAAGCAGATTTTTTAAAGTAACCAATGTAAAGAAAAAAAATAATGCAATGCCAAGTAAAATGTCACTAAGGGGTTTCCTCTGGGTTTTCTCGAAATGCCTACTAGACGAGAAAAAAGAGAATCTTAAATATTTTACTACACTCTTAAATTATAAAATTTTCTTCAAATTTTAGATGCAGTAGGTTTTGACGCGGAACGCAAGTAGTAATTGACTTACTTATACATAGATTCGCAGCCTACCACCAAATTTTTTTTTGGTTCTAGATATATTATATATGTTATAAGCTAGATTATTGTCCATTTTAAACATATAAAAATACATCATTAAGTTCATACATTAAGTTCTATACAATTCACATTTTCCAACAATAACGACAAAAAGTAAAAAAACATTAGAGTCAAAATCGCTTTAAAATTGTTATTTGGAACAAGCACCTGCGTGACTGGCTACCGTCACGCGCCGCTTCGTCCGGAAACGTCCGGACGGGGTTTGGGGGGAGGGTCACGAACAATACACCCTGCGTTGGTATTATGGTAATGTGCTGACCGATAGCTATGGTATGTTTATGGCGGATTCTACAAGGAAAAAATATATTTAAAAAGCAGTTATTTTAGCTATAGACAGTTTGTTTGTTGTTGAGTTTTCGTTTTTTGAGCAATTCGTTCGTGTAGCCATCTTACTGGATTATAAGGCTGTTCACAGGATGTTTGATACTCTCCAGGAACGCTTATATTTTAACAAAATTTAATTTCTTCGTCATGGAAATGTTTCGAAAATAGTGTGAAATTGAGAACAGATGTGTGTTGCAGCCCTCTGTGGTAATATAGTAAAGCAAACATGTAGTCTGCTAGAATCGGCGAATGTTGATAATTAAATTCCTACAATAGTATAGTACAAAATTCATTCACGAGTTCTGTGTCCTGTAATTTTTGTAAAATTATGACACATGACTAAGTTTTTCTATTAAATTGTATTTTTTAAACTTAATCAGAGAAATAATTCCGTTCGGTGTTATGTTATAATCAAACACTAAGTTTTATCGTCATCAAGTCAAATTGTATTGTATACTAGCGACCTCTTCATCTTCAGTCAAAAAATTATGTAAATCGGTTAAGCCACTTCTGAAATTAGCGTGCACTAACAAACAGACAAACAAACATTACAACTTTTTTCAACTATAGAAAAGCAATCTATAGACTTTACTTTCAAATAATACAATACGCAGTAGAACAATACAATAAATCACATCACGTAACTCGTTCTAAAAATGTGAAAAGAAAGTGAAAATAGATGGAAAACACAATGTCGTGATTTCCTCTACTCCAACAATGCCCCACTGTCACAACGGCGGACAGGTATGTCATTTAACTCATGCGCGCGCGGGCCCTGAATACAAACCCGTGGCGACGCCAGACGAGGTGTGGCCTCAGTGCAAACGAAATTAAATGAATACTTACAACTAATATAATCAACACTTACTTACTTACTTTGCTTCTACAGTCCATTATATGTATTTAAAGTGACCATCGAGGCGCAGTGGGAAAACGTCTAACTGAATTTAGTTGTGGGTTCGATCCTCACTCGGAAGAATGATTATGTTGGAAATATTCACATTTTTTCGCTCTGGTGCGTGGAAAACGGAAGCGATGAGTTCAGTCACTCAACACGCAATTTCTCGAATTCAGGCGGAAAGTGGAAAGTTCTCTCTGACTATCCTGCTATGCGGGAAAAAGCTTGAAGCTAAAATGGTTTAAACATACATTGTTTAAGTCATAAAGTTCCATTCAACCTACGCCACGAAATACGAAACTAGCGTTGAAATAAAAAAGATATTACATACTAATAGACCAAAGGTGGAATTGTTAACAAGTCCTCTCTAGAACTCAGACCACACGCGCCTTGGATTTTAGTAAGAAACACGGAGCGACACTTATTCTTATGCAAGACAATATTCTAACGCATGCGATAGCGTTTTATCGACGATTCCTTCCTATTGTATGCATATTTAAGTACTTTGGTTGTGAGAATTTTTTGTGTAAGAAATAACCAAATCGTCTATATTTTGATGTAGATACATTAAATTATATATTTCTTTTCTTGATATAAATCGTTGTGTTTCGTTATATAGAACATTATAAATAAATAAGTTATAATTGGAGCTATTCTCCAAGTGATGTTTATAAAATTGTTTTCTTTATAAATTAATTTTGTAGATTTGTAAACTTTAGAATAATGTCCCAGCTTCTCTTTGTATTTCCAAATGTATCTGTCAATATACTTATCTGAATTTATTGGACGGAGAAAGCTGAGATTTTGGCATACGTGTACCGTACCCAAGGGAGTGGGTATACACACAAAAAAAAACAGATATCCGTAAATTCCTACGGAAGTAGTAAATGCCGTAATTTTACGATTTACAATCAAAACTACGGAAGATCTTAACGGAAGAAGTGTGGCAAGGTTCACAAAATCCACGCCAAGGAAGTGGCCGGCTTGTGTTTAATAATTTATGTTTTTATTTCTTCATAGTAAAGGCCAGCCTAGTCACTTAAGCAATTTGGATTTAAAAGTAAGTATTATAACTTTGCTTAGGTCTTTTATGTGTACAACTGTAGAGCTTCTAATTTTTACCAGTTTTCATCGAAAAAAAATCCCAATCCAAAAGTAGGTTCCTGTTCATTCGACGGTCCAAAGGGGTTTAAAAAGTCTTAAGGATTTAAGTTTGAAAAAGTTTTAAGTTATACACGCTAGTTGACTAAATGTTAAAAAAAAATGTATATTAAAGGTATATAATTTGTATTAGCTTTCAATTAATTTCAATTAGGCCTGGGTAAAGACCCAGTACTAATTGTGTAACTATGAAGAATTTAACATATATTCGCCAATATTTGCAATCGAAATTTACATTACATCTTAAATTCACTTGTGAATATTATGTTGACTTTGTATTACAGAGTGCATAATACACACCTTATGAAATGAAACATGCCGACAGAAATATTTATAGCTTTGACATATAAAATATTAGCCAATCAATATGAATGTACCTACACGTTTCTGTTGGAAAAATTATACGGTCATCTTCTCCGATGGACACTTCTTAATTTTCCTCAAAATACCGACTTCTGTGTATATAAATATTGTAGTATACTACAACTGTAGCAATAGCAATAACAATAATATAAATAAGCTCACCAATATCCCCATATGTCCAAGTCGAACATCAAACTTACGGTTAACATGGCAATGGAAACACATCAAAATGGAGAGTTTTAATAATGGTACACGTATAGGGCGGCTACCTGGGGACCGCCAGGGCACGTGTGGAGCTGGTATTGGATGTAGCCGCATACGAGCCGTCAGTGGTCGTAGATTGAGAATAGGCGGATCACGGCCAAAAAAGATGCTACAGCCAAAAGAACAAACACACCTTCACCAGACACTCCACATGAAACAGCAAGAAGTGTTTTAAAAATGGGATTTTATGTTACAGCTTTGAAATTACAGAACAGAAATGATAATAAACAAAGTTAATAATTATTAAGATGTGAATTATTAGTAACTTGGCGTCAACGCTGCTATGACGTTTGACTGATTAAGGTAGTTGTGGGTTAAAATCCCTTTGTGATAAATTTATATTTGCCAAGTACAACTTCATTGATCTGTTCTTATCTAACATAGGTTCTATGTAAAAGTTAGTCCCTTCTCCATTATCGTCGTATTTCCATATCAGCCATAGCTTGCTAGCCTTTTTACTTGCTAAAGTCCTTACAAGCAATATCATCTATTACTAACTTTTATAGAATATCATTCTATTAGTTATGTCATGTCAGTTTTTCTAAAGATCCAACAGAGAGAGACCACTTAGTAAGTCCAGTTCAGATCCAACCTCCATCCGCGACACTTTTACAAAATTTTCTTAATTCAATATTAATTATATTAAATGTATAAATCAATATAATTCTAAAATAAACTTTAGTAATTCAATTATTCTCTTATTAGAAACGCCTAAACCCTGGCGCCATGTAATAGTTCGTAACGTGATCGAATAATCAAATATAAATATTAAAATAAAAAAACAATTCATATTTTTTATACAGCTTTACGCTTTTTTTTCGCATAGCATGATAGGCAGAGAAGAACCTAGTGTCAAGACACTCCGTGCTCCACTATCTGTTGCAAATAGAGATTGTTTTATCAGAAGTGAAAAAAAGAAAGTATTCTAAATACTTAATCCAATACTTGGTGCAAGTGGAAATCGTACCCACTACCAGTCGTGTTTACAGTCAAATGCCGTCAAACGTTACATTATAAACTATATAAAATACAATAAACCAACCTATATAGGGAATATTCCCCACATAATAAAAGTCGATTAGTTCGTCGGTTTGTTCAATCTATAGACGCTTTGAACTAACTGGTACAGTAATGGTGCCGTAGCAAGCCAATCGCAATGATTTAGCGAAATAGCACAATGTTAGGGTGTGTTCGAATTATATTTTACAAAATCGATAGCGTACAAATAGCTGCTGGTAAATTTGAAGTGGTGACTTTCATTTACCATTTATTTGTTAACACGCTTTTAAATTGTGAGGCCATCTTGGCATATGGATGGCATACACCATTGGTAGTGGGTTCGATTTTCACTCGGGGGAATTATAATATTTAATATTATTTTTATTTTGGCTGGTGACAAAAACGTGTGGCTTTGAGTTCAGCTACTCAATGTGCAATGTTTCAATTATTCGGCGTTATCTCTGCTATGCGGGTAAAATCGTGAAGCTTGTAAGAGTTAATGACAAACCATTTTATTGCATGTACTTATGTTTTGTGACATACAAACAATATGGGACCGAAAGAGAACACATATACACACACATACACACACACATATATTTATATATATATATATATATATATATATGTATATATATTAACAGATCAAAATACAGGGAATGTAGTCCCTGTATTTTGACTCCGGCGACTGCCACATTTTCATTATGTGCTTCGGTTAAACAAAGCGCGGCATTAAGTTACACTGCTCAAAATTATATATTTCGGATTTTGGCAAATGGGCAGAACGGGGTGTCTTAAGGTTCTCTAACTATCCTGCTATGAAAAAAGCGGACAGCTGAAGACCACAAAGAAAACAAAATGGTAGTTGATCTCTTTATATATGTACCTATGTAATTGTAAGAAAATAATAATACAATAATTAGCTTGAAAATTGACACACGTGTCGGGATGACATTTCGATATTTTTTTACGAGTGCGAAGTTGAGCAATAAAAACATTTTAAATATTATAATTCCGACGAGTGGGAATCGAACCCACAACCAGTCACGCTCGCCCACTGCACCACGACGAAAATTACATTTTAAATATGAACAACACTTAAAATATTAAAAATAAGCACAAACTCTTACATTTTGGTAATTATCGTAGTTAACGAATTTTTTTGCCTATCATGAATTTTAACCTGTTTTAACCCCTAAAGGATCAACGGTAGAGCGGCACGTGCCGACAGGTGCTCGCGCAGCTGTCTTGTTTATAGACCGTAAATGCATCATAGAAATGCAGTACTTTGCTTAGCCCTTAGAGGAATAATCAATATATTACATTACAGGTGGAGTGAGTTTTCACAAAATGAGGTTTTTGTAGAAAGGGATTTTAAAAATAAGAAATATCAAGAAATTTCCGCTTCTGTTTCTTATAGTTTTTGAATGAATATTTAAGTCACATTCATTTACTACATAAGACAGGACAGACAGAATGAGAGACGAGAAAAAGATTTTGATAATGCTTTGGTACCATCACAAAAAATATTCATAAGTTTTGATTTTGATAATTATATGTCGAAAATGAAAATTAAAAGAACCTAACGTACCATTATTATTTTTTTTAATGGGCCCAATGTTCATTATTTTTCTAGTGGCTACATTGTCGTTTACTCACCAATTGTATAGAAAATATGTACCTATAAATACATTAATCAATCAAACTGATGCTTTTGTAGGAATAATTTTCATTAACATGAAAGCTTCATTAAATATACATAAAACCTATCGCCATATAATCATCAGATTTTTTTTTTAACAAATATATAAAAACTTAAAAGTGATCTAACTAACAGATATCTACAAAATGGAAAGCTTGTGATAAAAGACATTTAATTTAAATTAAAAAAAATATAAGATAAACTATTTTTTTAACATTTTAAATTGTTATTTACACACTTAGGAAATAAAAAATCACATAGAGAAAACATATAAAAAATTTAACACAGCGGGATACCTCTCTACATAGATGCTAACAACAAAAATAAGTTGTAATAAGTATATAAGAATTTAGACGCAGCCGGATGTAGAACGCATGGCAGCGGCCAGAGCACTTGGACGTTTTCTAAATGGCGCGGCTTCAAATCCCGCTGCGTTAAAAATTTTAAACGTTTCCTATTAAAAATTATAAGCGTATAGCATATGGGTTGTTGCAATTGAATGTTAACCAACGAGCACGAGTTCACATCCTGTCCATAAGCATATTCCTTTTACTATTTTGTTTAAATTAATTTATTATAATGTAAAAAATTCAAGCGAAAAGCATTTTAAAATATTATCTGCCAACAATTAATTTTAAAAATTTCATGTTTATCCGTTATTAAATGCATATTTTTTTCTTAGCTTTCCGCTTTTTCGCGTATATCAGAGTACTCAGAAATGATCTAATAATCTAATCTAAAAATGTTAAGATTCACCTTTCTCCACTTTCCGCCAAACTTTCTGGGTGTCTGAAATGAGCGAGGACCTAAAAACAATTAAACTATGATTATGCCACCGAACGGGAATCGAATCCACAACCAACCGCTAAGACGTTATCCGAGTACCGCACGATGGGTTCGATATAAATAAATATTTAAACGCTTAGATATTGTGACAAATTGATAATAATAGATGATTATTATATTGACTATTGGATGAAAAGAAAGTTATAAATTGTTATTGAGTTAGATTAACTTTCACGTTACATTATATTGTTGTATATATTGCCGTCTTAAGAAATATGAGCCGTCCAGTGCATATATTGATTGACTGCATAAAACGAAATAAATGTGATAAAAATATAATATAGGCAATATCCACACTAATATTATAAGTACAAAAGTAGATTTGACTGTCTTTGACGTCGTCACGACCAAACTGCTGAACCGATTGTGATGAAATTTTATATGGAGATACTAGAGAGTCTTGGGATGAACATAGGCTAATGTTTTATGAAAAGGTCGCCAAAACTACGAAACACCTATAGTTATATAAAATTCTGCTTTTTAATATAAATAATTCAAATATATATTTAAGGATGCATAAATACATAATATAAATTCCATCTAACAGTATATACAAATACAAAGAATAATAAAAAAAATAAGTTAGTATTGTACCAACTTTTTGAATGTCTGATGGAGTTAATCTATTTGTACTTTGAAAGGCTCATACGTGTTCTACTTTAGTGTGTGATTAGACCCATGGTGCGGGTTGGTGTTAGTGGGTTCAGCTTCTCGCTTTCTCTCTCATGGCATTCTAGTCAGGGCAACCTAGTGTCAAAAAACTCCGTTGTCCACTTTTCGCGCGAAATCAACACTATGCGTGTTGAGTGGCGGAAATCAACGCCGCGCTTTGTCTTTAGTACCAGAGCGGAGAAGTAAAAATAATTTAAATATAATCATTAATCATTGTATGGCTCGAGTTTCCAGTAAAAATATATTAATACATTTAGATTTAGCACTTGATATGTTTTTACACGAGAGTATATGGATTTCCTTTATCTAGCACACAGCTAATTTGTCTAAAAAGGTTAAAACGTTACTTCTTACTACTACTACCTTCTGATTCGAATGAATTTGTTCGCTAAGATATTTTTGAAGTAACTTAAAACTGAATTAAGACTAGGAATGAAGTTCCAAAACAGTTTTACTTAATATATACACCTACTTTTAAATGAATAATTAAAAAAAAGTTGCTTTATAATGATGTAAAAATTACATTCGCCATAAAGTTGAAGAGACTGTATATTAAGTACCAAAAGCTTGGTTTTGCCTTACAAGAGTAGAATAACGAAAATATTTTAAATACAAACAATTCCCTCAGTACCTTAATATTATTCATCGCACACAAACAAAAACCTTTCAATTACACTACAACAGCGTCAAATATGTTTCTTTCCTTTTAAATTATTATATTATTATTTATTTTATATCGCTCACACATTTTTTTCCGCAGGTAGATAGAGAGAACCTAGTGTCAAAATACTCCGTACTGCCTGAATTCTTGATATAGCGAATTGAGTGGCCAAGACAATGTACGGCTTGCCTTACCATAGCCGAGATATGAAAAAAATTTCAACAATCTTTCCCCCAAGTACAATTATTTCATTATTATTACTTTATTTGCAAAATGTACAAAAGACGGTCTTATGGCTAAGTAGCCATCTCTTCCAGACAACCATTAGGTCGAAATGAAGCTGTTGTAATGACAAACAGTTAGGTGGTAGAAAAATAAAAATTAAACATAATTAATATAATCTGTCGGATTCGAACCTACAACCAATCACGTGTACAGTTAGACGCTGTTTTACTGCGCCACGATGCCATGTATATTTTTTTTAATGAATTTTTATAGAAACGACCATTAGGGGGTTATCGGGCGCGTAATCAGTTCGCGTGGGGTCCACTCCACGTTTTCGAGGAAACTCGCGTGGCAAAGAAAACGTTAATAGCCGTGATTACTGCCCCATGTTTGACTTAACAACAAAATATGATTTATTATAATAATGACCTACTTTGTGGCGTGGTGGGTGTAATTTTTAGATTTTTTGTATTGGTACATATTTTTTGATTTAGCTCGTGTTAAATTATATTTAGATTTGTAATGGAATTTAAATAATCTAACTTGTGGTATATTAACGTGTCTCTCGTGTTGCGAGGGGAAGCAGAGAGTGACTGGTGATTTAAGAAACTGCTTGAATTACAGCTCCACGCTTTGTCCTGCATATCAGGGTAATAAGAGAGAACCCAGTATCCAGATACTGCGTGGCAGAACTCAACGCCGTGCGTTTTCTTAGGTAGCAAAATTAAAATAATTTTGATATAAGCATTCCTCTGAGTGTGAATCTTAACCGGTCCCACTGCGCCACATTGGCCTTAATTGCTTGCTAGGTGCTGAAATCTAATAACGCGTTTTGTCCATACAATGTTTCAAGTAATATTTGAGACCACTAATTTCAATTTTTCCTTCAATACACCTGTATGTGTTGAGTTCTTCAAATTCAAATTGAGTTCTTCAAATTTCATTCAGTAATTATGTTTTTTGACCACTTAATAACAAAAAATATTTAAACTGTAAATGTCACATATGACGTACGTAGATTAAAATGTAACCAATTCAAAATTATGCGTTTGAAATAGAATTTCAATGTACTGAACGGAATTATTATATACACAGGCCCGCTATATATGGTAAAATACTTCAGCTATGATTATAAATCCTTTATAAATCGTTGTAAATAATATTGTTTAATATTTCAATAAATTGTACTAAAATATCGATATAAATCGTTACATAATATTTTGACACTTGTTGATATTACGTAACATTAAGATTAAGTGGTACAAGTCAACTTATTTATGACTTTTCATATATAGTATATTTCATACATCTATGTTAGTAGGTTAAGGTTATATTTATTTATTTATTTGAAAAATTGGAAAACATATGATAAATCATATAAATCAAACAACTTTTTATTTAATTTAAAAATCATACATTTTATATTACAAAGAAACATATAAATTAAACAACTTTAACAAACGCCAATGCAGTTTTTACTTAAAATAAAAAACATAAAGTGAAGTTAAAAAAGATCGGTCAAAGTCAAATAATTTTATTCAAAATAAGAAGATACATGCTTCATTTTTTGAACCTGAAAATGTACCATGATTAAAAAATACCCAATACACACATGTACATATATTATACGGGTGACTCTGAAAAAAAAACCATTGGCGGAGTGATAAGTGCTTTACGTTGGAAGCGTCATAACTAAAGAACTGAACTGAATTAATAAAAAAAAAATAAAACACCTCATAATTCGATCGAATGTTCTTGCTTTATATTTAAAAATAAAATTAAATGTTTAAAGCTTTTCCTAGTGGACACATTCAAAACATATTTTGTTTTTCTTTTTTCACCTATTTAGGGATGTTGGCTAAGTGGCAAAATTCTAACGCCGAGATGGGCTTATCAAAACATCTTTAGAGGCCATCATAGTGGGTAGGCTGATTTTAATCACGATAGTCGTGGGTTCAATCACTGCTCAAAGAAATGATTATATTGAAACTCAACTACTGTCATAATACACAGTTCTCCGTTTTACACCAGAATTCTAAATATTGTGTGTGCAAAAGCGGCAGAACTCAACGCCCCTTTAATAAAATTATAATAAAATTAATTAATTTTAATAAAATTATATCGTATTCATGCAGAAAGCCAGTAAATTTTAATTTTAGTAATATAATGTATTCTATAAGTAATATTCATATTATTACACACACTACAATTTGTTTTTCATACACATATATACAAAGTGACATACGGGTTGCCGTGGCAACGCGTGTTTTCGTTGTCAACGGGGCTACATATAGACACAGTAAACTACATATGTATAACTTGTTTTATATGCCATAATGATACAATAAAAATAAACACTAATATAATTTCTTACACGACAGCTGATTCTTGAAGTTACTTGAACTTTGATCAATTGAAGTTTTATAGAAGTTTTTGTGCATTTCAATTGTTGGTCGTAATGATACACGTATACTTTTAGAGTACGATATTATACAGCGACAAGTTTTTTTTTATAACCTCACGCTTTTCCATATGTGAAAGCAGGCAATAAGAACCATGAGTTACTAACTCCATCCTCCAATTTTCGTCTGAATTCGAGGCACTGCGTGTTGAGTGGCGGAACTTATCAGCGCGATTTTTATTACCAGAGGCAAGGAAGCAAGGCAGAGGGCAAGGATATAAAAATACTTTAATTATAATCATTCATCATTAGAAAGTGGTTAACGTGTACCTTGACACTTGGTTCGAGGTTCTTAGCCCTTTGACTAACCTACTATGGAGGAAAATGTATGAAACTGAAGCATATTCTATAATCATTACCCGATTTGGAATTGAACCCACTGCGTTTACATCTAGACGCTGTTCCACTGCGCAACGAAAGCCTTTATAAATTGCAGTAAAATATAAAAACAATAATAAAAGTCATTAGATAATGAGTATTTCCTTTCATATATATCAATAATAATTAATCAAACTTTTTATTTTGCCCAATCAAAGATATACAGTCATTCAAGTGACTATTAAAATTTGTTCAATCAAAATAGATCCAGCATCTAATACCAGTAGCTCTTATAAACATAATTTTATTTCACATAACTTCATTAAGATTTTGTTATAGGAAATAAAACACACGGTAAAATAAAACTTATACATGGTGAATAAAGTTGTTTTTTGGTTTTAATGAATGAATTATATTCGAATTACCTCATAAAAGACTAATTCATTGATTTTGATTACAGGATTAAGAATTATTAAAACCGGTCAGTATATTAATTTATTATGATACTAGATGACCTGACCGACGTTCTTGTTTGTTAGCTATGAATAATCAAAATGTTATGAAGTTTTTAATTATAAAGGAATAATTACAAAAATCATTACATTTTGTGATTTTTTTCAAATAACCAACTTTGTTCACCAATCAACCTTTTTTAAGTTCTGCGTAGAATTAGTAAGGTAACTGAATACTACGTCTTCAGTTGTAGACACGGCAACATCGGCAAATTTTATAACAATTGCATCGGCAACTGTTACAAGTTATTAATAAATAACATTCTCTCTTACCAAAAGATTGTTTCTTAGACATAATCTTTGGGCAGCAGAAATTTGTAAAAGTTTGTCTACAGAGATCCTAACAACAAAACTAAATTGTGACAAGCATATAAGAATTTCTACGAATTTCTATATATCGAATGGTTTAGTGATCAGAGCGGTTGGACGGTTTTCGATAGGTGCGGGCTAGAGTTTCGCTAGGTTCAAATTTTCTTTACCTGCGACGTCTCATGAGAGGGTTTCCGCTGAGTTTTAGTGAGTAGTATCGGGTTCACCGGTGAGTCCTACAGTATTATCCGTTTGTAGGGCAGTTTGCCTGCCTTGCTCACGGATGGTCTGCGTACACAGCATTTCCCAGTGACAAAAAAAGGGTTCAAATTTTCTAAAACATATTTACCAAATAAAATAATTTTATAAATTATCTGATTGTTATTTTTTTATATTAATATACTTGTTCTAGTCTAAGATGGTCTAGTTCGACTAAATTCACACGTAGGGCCGAAGTTTAGTAGATTAAGATGTGTTTATTCAAAAATAGATGAAAATTGAAAGTATAGTTGAACATATAAGACATATAAATATATAAGTAATTATCAAGTTGCCTTAATGTTTAGAATCTATATGGTTTAAAATGGAAAAGAATAGATATGGTTTAAATAAACTTATTGAAATATATACCTATAGCTATACACACTCGTACATTCGTGGCATGATCTGACTCCACGTCTCTTATCTTTGTGTTCTACACTATAAAGCTATACTAAAATCGATATTTAAAAAATTGAAATACAAATTTTATTATATAATAAATTTAAATGCGAATAACATTTTATATATTTTTTAATTAACGATATTAAATATACTTTTACGTATTATGAAATCATCGTGATCCAGTGGGACAGATTGATTTGTAGTCATATTATAAACGGATGATCGTCGGTTCGATCCCCTCTCGGGTACAAATTTTTATACGTTTTCTAAATATGTCTTTTTTACATTTAAATAATTAAAATTTCCCTGCTCTAAACACAAAGCCTCGAATTTCAGCAGTAAACAGAAAAAGGACTGTCATGACACTAGGTTCCATCTGCCTAGAATTAAAGCGTGAAAAAGTGTATTAGGAAAATATAATCAACTGTTATTGTTTTAAAAGTCGGTATTGACGCATGTAGAGCTGTATGAGCTAAAGCGTAGGTAGCAAGTCATTAGGCATAAGTAAGGTGAACGCACTGTTTCGACTTCACTGAGTCACTAAACAATAGCGAATATGAGTGCTTAGACGATTAGATAAAAGCTTATAGTTCCATATTAGTGTAAAATTTCTATTTTAAATACATATTTTGAATCTAGATATTTTAAATCAAGTGCCTTTTTTTCTTTATTTATTTATTAACTGTGTAATATACGTGGTTTATATCATCCGGACTTTTTGTTAGTTATCACTCAGTTATTATTGTTTTAATGCATTTACAATTTAGTAACAGTAATAAAATATGTAGAGTTAGGGTCTCTATATGTTTAAGATTAATTAACTTAATAGAGTAAAGATTTGATGTATAGTGGTTACTAGCTTTAACTACGAAGCCAGTCGCAGATTCCATGCTGGTAAGTTTTATATGAAGATAAAAATAATTTAATATTATTAATAGTTTTAGAACAGCTTCGAGCTTAACCACTCAATGCGGAAAGTCTGATATATCAGACTTCTAAAATAAATATTTTTCAATTAAATTGTAACAGACTTTGTATTAGTGGTCATAGTTCGTATTTGACTACTCGATTCAATTTTTACTCCATACTTGTGAGATTAAGATAGACTGAAAGTTAAGTTGACATCTAAAGTATAGGCAAATGAAAATGAAGTGGAAACTTTGGATGAAACGTTACCCAAATGTAGATTAATGTGTGATTAGAATTTTACGTGGCTTTGCGTGATAATATAGACGTTTTAAATGAAAAAAATAATTAACACAGCCTTTTCTTTAAGCGAACCAACATACGCCCGTATATTTTAAAGAATTACAGTCTGAGATTACGATCGTGCCTAAGAAACTTATAAACTCGCGATGAAGTTGTAAAATTTGTATTTGTAAGATTTGAAAACTTTATAGTCAGGTATAAAGATAAGAGCACTAAGTGCTAATTAACAAATTTATGAGTGGACGTTTTTATATTTTTACATACTTAATGAGGATATAACCAAATATATTATATTTAATTGATAATGTTTAATGTATTTGTAACTATATTTTGTTGATTATTATTGCAAATGTATGTGGAGATGGCAGGTACAAAAATTTTCAACATTTTGTGACCCATAATAGGCAAAGGCAAAGAGAACCTTTCTTTTTAAAGTGAAGACGAAGACGTGAAGAAATCTGTTAGTATCCGTTACACGTTACCTGATTAGGACGGCTTATGTGGGACTCCGGACACTAGAATCTCACGCTGCTCTTTCACGACCGATACTAGCTGAGGCCACGAGAACGCTAAAGTCTTTCTTGAACCTCGATGGCGGAAGCCTGCTGCTGCGGAGCCAACGATGGTGGGTCACTCTTGATGGTATGTCTAAAGTATGGCTGAGAGAACCTAGTGTCAAGACACTGTTCTTTACTTTCCCTTCGAAATTACTACTCCGCATCTGTAACATTGTGTGTTGAGTGGCGGAACTCAACGTCGCTTTGTTTTGTCACCAGAGCGGAGAAATGAAAATAATTTGAATATAACCATTTCCCTGAGTGAGAATTGATCCCACAACCATCGTGTAGACAATCAGACACTGTCGCACTATACCACGGTGGCCTCGATTTATTTGTTGATCAGTATTACAAATGTATGTAGAGATTGCAGGTTCAAATTTATTTATTTATTTTATAACTTACTTGAGAAACTAAAATATATGAATGATGAATATATTAGCAAATACTTTCAATTTCTAAATTAAGCAAGCAGCATGTGACATGTTAAAGCGCGACATTGGTAACAATACCCAAGACTTAATATCTCTAAGATGGGAAAAAAGTAGATAACGAAGTGTCGTAACAATAAATTCTCCGAATTTGCGAAAAAAAAGCCAAATAGGCCACTATAGCTACCTAAAGAATCACTCATTGAGAATATACAATTTATTTGCTAATTTGCACCTACTATTACAAAAATGATTGACAATAAGTTTTGGTTACTAAAATATATTTGACATTGATATGTTGCGACAAGAATATTATGATTTGGCTTTAATGGTGAACTATATTTGAAAGTAACTAAAACCTACACATGTTGTTGGTTACTTATAATCTTTTTAATATGTCCCCTTTTAATAATACATATTACTGCTAAGCAACATTAAGCGTTAAGTTTATTCAAAAAAGAGCAAGCATTTGAGTTCCGCCACCCAACACGCAATGTCTTTGTAATTGGAGAAAATCGAGAACGGTGTGTTTCATCACCAATTTTAATATGTAAACTGAGCATTTAAATAGAAAAATAAAAATAAAACCTGCTTTTATAATATCATATAAATTGCCTCTTCGAAATATATTTACGTACGTCTTTCATTAATCAACAAAATCATAATATAGAGCACTGGATATAAAGTATTAATGCAACGGTTTAACATCCTTGTTTTAATGAGAAGCTTCACTTTGCGGCTTTATAGTTACAAGCTATGGGAAAATTTAATCCTATTTATATAGAAATACAGACTATGGTAGAGTTTGGCGAAATATTTGTGTCACATTGTTAGTTATAAAGGATTACTTTAGGCAGGAAATTGGAGTAAGTAATTGCTGGGATTTTAGTTTTGTTTTGATTCACAAGTTGCTTTATTACGGAAGTCACGATGTTCTTGGTCTCAAGTTCGATGCCCAGTTCTCCGCTTTGCAGTCAAATTCTAGACTATGTGTTGAGTGGCGAAACTCAATGACGCGTTTTATTTTACCAGAGTGGGGAAATGAACATAATTTAAATAGTGGAGGGTCTACCTTCACTGTCCTTTCTTATTTTATTCTTTGTTATATAGCTTGTATTTTTTATATGACGACCAAATACGTGTTCATTGGTGATTAAATTAATATGGCAACTGTGATTTAAGTCTAAATTGACTAGCTCTTAGATTAAGAACTCTCAATTTTCGAGCACACCCTATTTTTATTGCTTCAGAATTAATGTATTAATAAATCTAAGTTCTTTGACGAGTCTTTCTAATAACTATTATATTAAATAAAATAATATAACCTACTCATAGGCTGTCGTTTGATCACAATCACGACGGTCAATCTCTTTGAGACTAGAGCAATTGGCACGTTAGATACTTTAGCACATATGCAATTGTACTCAGCACTTTTTATTTCTTACTTCAAATGTAAAGAAATTGAACAAACATAGATGAGTAATATTTTTGGATTTTCGCTTTTCTAGAAAATAATTAGTGATTTTAACTGAATGATTTGAAGTGCATAAAGGTTATAAAAAATATAGAAACTTACTTTTTTTGCAATTTTGTTGAGAAATTTTGTCATTAAATATATCTAAAATATTCACGTTTTCACGTTTTTTTCCTTCATATCAGAGAAATCAGAAGCCAGTATCCTAACATTCTGTTCTCCATTTACCGCCCGAAACCAAGACGTTACGTGCCAAAGAGCGGAATTCAACGCCGTGCTTTACCTTGTACCAAACGCAAGAAATAATTTAAGTATATTCATTGAATATAACCCACAACCAATCGCGCTTACAGCCAAAAGCTGTCATACTGCGCCACGACAGCAGGGCATTTACATAATATTAATATTTATGTATATGTTCAAGATCGATTGAATGAAAATCGTTATAAAATCCGTAAAATATAATTTTAATGTTGCTTAGAAATGTAAACGATAATTTTATGGGTGTTTTAACTAGAAAAGTTGTTAAGATGTTAATTCTGTACAAGGTATCAATTAAGGCCTTATTAGTTACGCAATCAATAATTATAGTAGCGTTCTCTTGATTGACGTTAAAGCCTTTTTCTTTTTTTATTTATTATTATATTATAGTATGTTTAGATTTATTTTTTTAGTACTTGAAACTCCTTGATTGTAGTGCTTAGTGAGAAGACTGGCCTGCAATGGTCTCCTTCTGTGAGTCAATTATGGCACTGAAGGAGGCCACGGAGCGGATGCGCGAGTCCAGCGTTAATGCAGACCCGCTCCACCCTCGTAGACCTTCAGGGTGCTCTGGAAGAAATCCCGGTACACCCTGAATGCGACGGTGGTCCGCAATAGGCGGGTCGTCTATCGAGGCGTCGTAGTATGTATGTGCTACCGTTTCTGCGAAGTCTCATGAAGATAGAGGCGGTTTTTGCTTTAGCTGTGCTGTGCTGCAGTATTGGGTTCGCGGATGAGTCCTACAGTATCATCAGCTCATGATCTACGTAAATTCCATTTACTACCAAAAAAAGTAAAAAAAGGCCATCGTGGTGCAGTGACACAGCGCCTGAGTGTAAACGCGGATTCGTTGTGGGTTCTATTCCCACTACGGGAATGATCATTGTTAACTTTTTTTTAATTTCTCCGCTCTGGTACCAAAGAAAAAGCGCATTGTTGAGTTCCTCCACTCAACACGCAATGTGTTGATTTCTGGTAAGACGTATAGAATGACACTAGATTTTTTTGACTACTTCTACAATGTAGGAAAAAGCTGGAAGCTGAAAAAAATACTCTAGATTTCATTAGAAGATTGTGTTTTGGATGACGTCGTCACACACCGTTTCTTAAACTTGAAAATTGAAGAGAGAGTGTCAAACTTCTAGTTACTAAGTAAACTAAATTTTGCATTCTATTGCAAATAAGTAAGAAATTAACAAAATTTAAGTATAAAAACTTAATGTATGGCTTTAAAATTGAACTTCGTTCCTTTACGCTTTCCTTTAAATTTTTATTCTTTATTTAACGTCCATGTATATAACAGCTTAAATGACATATATATACTCACACGTTGCAAGACCACTGTTGTGTTTGTGAATATTTAAATTTATCTTTTTAATATTACGTAAAACTACTTATGTATATCATAATTTATATTAAGTTAATAATCTTATCGTAGAGCATTAATAGATTTGTTTTCGGTAAATTATAATCAGCAGCAAATATACTATATTTTATATGCAAATAAATTCTTGGACGAATAAATAGTACATAATAAATTTCATATGTATAAAATAAAAACATCTTATATATGACAAGATTTTCTTCCTATTATTTCTTTTATTAGTTTCTTCATATGATATCTAACATCTAGTGTCAAAATACTTAGTTATCCACTTTCTTTCGAGAATTTGAAGGTTTTTATATATTATATTTTATTAACACACTACAAACAATAGTCCGTAACTTTTTTTAAATTATTATCTTTTATACGTAATTTTTTTTACATGCTTAAAATTAGGTTTTTTCTATTAGTTGAATAAATTATTCGAATGCAGTCGTTTGAACGATCGAATTAGGTTCTTTACATATCCTGCCATATGCAGGAAAAATGCGAGGCTAAAAAAAAAAGAAAAAATATAAAAAAAAAAAGAAACGCGTAACAGTAAAAGTATAACAAACATTAACATGACTAATAGATCAAATACCTTATTGTTTAAACTCAATATTGTCGACACCATAGCGCTACCATGACTCTATTTGCTGTTGTGTTTATGACAGGTGCGCCTGCGCCAGTCGCTGTACAACGTGCGCGAGAGTCGGTCGCATGTTCAACAAAAAGAGAAAATCGTAATAAACAAGAAAAATATTGGAAAATTGTGTTTGTGTATCTTTGTGCTTGTACTGTGCTGTGCTTTGTGTTTGGGATTTGTGTTTATGTCAGTCATATACATTTAGATAAAGGGGCTTTTGTGTTCATTCAAACAAAATTTTCGGTAAGTTTTGTAAGTCACGCTCGTTACGTCTTATTCTAGATAAAATCTAAGCCTCAATTTATTTCAAGGCCAAGGTTTTTCATAATTGTTCAAATCAAAGTATAAATAATTGTTTGTGCAATATATGTATGTGCGTGTATTTTGTTCGTATATTTTTGTAATAGCATAATGAATAATTCAAATAAAGCATTTGATAGAGTTGAGTTTAGCTTAAAGAGATTTAAATAGACAAAAATATAACTTTATTGTATTAAGTAAATTATATTTAATATATTTTGGAGTGTTTATCTCTGAAATTATAAAAATATTAAGATAAAAGATAATTATTATATATTATTTTTAATTACAAAGTATGTAAGTAATAATTTATTGTACATTATATACTAAAAATAATAATGATTTATGCTTACGATAAAAATAAATACTCGTAAATAGTCATTAACCAACTCATTAAAAATATTGATTAAAATGTTTAAATATTTTTTTTTATTTTTTATGGATATATTATATTATATTACGTAAAAGTCATAAGATGAATGATCGGTTTTTGTTATTCTAGACGTTTGTTTTGTAGAACCATATTGCCATTTTTCAAAACCTTCTTTCTCGAATGTGTTTTTGGGTACCAGACAAACTTTCATATATATAGATTTTAGGATGTCTCTTATGCTTAAATATTTAAATTAATAAACATTATGCAAGTAACGCCAGATGTTTACACTAGTATTAACAATATAATAATATAATAAGCTTTTCTTGTAGTAACGTTAGAGAAAATTATAATTTGATTGATTACAATCTGACGTAAATGCCTCTACTTTATGAAATCCCTTTCCGATGTAGAGCAGACTTTAGACAGTTTATTCTATTGCATTATTATTGAAATGTGTGAATACTAAAACAATTGTCTTTGAACAATATATGTTTTATATCACTTAATTTAATTTATGGTACATCTTTTATAAAGTATAAATAACTATCTAATCTAGATAGCTGAACTTAAATAATATAGTATACTTTTTGTTTCCTTTGCAACATCACTATTCTTAAATTAAGAACTCTTATTTTACTTTATAATATATATACATGTTTCACGCTTTTGACAAGACACTACGTTCTCCACTTTTCGCCTGATTCCCAGACGTTGAATGGCGAAATTCTACTCCGCGTTTTGTTTTGCCACCAAAGTAGTGAAATGAAAGAAAATAATTTAAATGTTATCATACCCCTGAATGGCAACCGATCCCACAACCATCGTGTATAAAGTCAGACGCCCTCACACTGCCCCTCGATGGCCATTATGAACACTTTTGGTAAGTTGTTTAAACTGAATCCACTACGTACTATGAAGGTATATGTAAATAGTTGTAAATATAAATTGTGTAAATGATTACACGTAATTAACAACGACAGGTGTGACATATTGCATGCTTTTTTTACAAATAGCTATACCGAACTTTTCATTTATTTTGTTTATTATTTTCATTTTTTAAACCAACAAATAGGTATAATAGGTACCTACGAATTGGCTTGTTGCTTGGTGTTTTTTATTCGTATTCACTTTTACGATTTTATTTATGATAATTGCAATTTTTTTTAAATTCGTTGGTAGTAAAGTGACAACTCTATCTTGCTTAAACATGAATCAAGAAATAGTATTATAAATATAAACTTCCTCTTTAATCCTACCTATTCACCTACTGTATTAATAAATAAATAAAGAAAATACAGTAATGTGCCTTGTGTATTGTAAAACAGTATACAATCATAAGTATACCGTTATAAATATACTAAAAAACTCATTTATGCATCCATCTCCTAGTTAAGTTCTAACCTAACATGAGGTTCGATTTCCAAAATGATGCAAATAAGGAAATCAGCAAAAGTCAGGCCAACCGTACGGCAACCAGGAGTTTAGCTGGATTAATCACGTATTCGAAAATTAATTTTAGAAAACCAAAAATTTTGAAAACTTTACACTAGTCCGTGGTCACAGGTAGACTTTCCATTGACAGGTGATGACGGAAAAAACAGTTTCTTTTCAAAATGTGTTAAAACCAAAAATCTTATTAGGCAAACAGTCATAATTTTTTAGGTGAAAGTAATAAAAGCTTGTTAACAAATAGAACGGGCAAATAAAAATCCATAAGATTCATATTACCACAAGGGGAAATTGAACTCACGACCATCGTTCTCAACAAATAATTAATAAACAGTATAATGTAAGTCATAATTGTCTTACATCTGAGATAAAATCGTGCCACATAAAGTGCCACTCACCGAGTCACCGACAGGTTTACTTACGTACGATAGATTGCTAATCAGTTACTAAAGAAAAAGTTATCATCGGGGATATGAACCCGCACTTCCTGTATATAGGCGAGGTGCTTTCTATAATCTTATGATGAGTTAGTATTATTGAGGTCAATATGACTAGATTTCAACGATTAACGTTTTTTTAGTTTGAGCTTCAATATGTATAAATTACAATTAAATAAATTCTTTATTATATATAAGTGACATATAAACTATATTTACCATTTTTACTTATTTAGTCATATACAATTTGTATTCACCTTTTATATGTCACTCGTCACGTATATAGGGTTTAATGTAAAGAAACTCAGTTCTCCAAAACTCAGCTCTTCATTCACGTGAAAGACTAAGCAGGTGAAAAACAAAACCTAGCGCTGTCCACTATGTCTAGTTATTATATTTCGAAATTGCGTATTTACTGGCTTAACCAAATACGGCACTAAGTTTTACCATAGATGGGGTTGTATATCAGAGATTATTTTTCTTAACCTTCACGTTTTTTCGGCGTCGTAGGCAGAGATAACCTGGAGGCGGAACCTAACGCCGCGCTATGTCTTAAGTGCACGTGTGGAGAGAAGAATAACTTAAGTATAATCAATTCCCCGGGTGGGTACGTTGTCAAACTATGACACGGCGGTCTCCATCGAGAATCTTTAGATATAAATAGTTTTTATTTATCCTGTCTGGTTAATTACAGTGCGGCGCTGAATTTCACCAGTCAACACCCAAAGTTAGAATACTATATACAATGAAAGACAAATTTAGAAAACGTATAAAAATTTGAACGCAACGGGATTCGAACCCCCGCCTCTTGGAATAAGTTTCGGGACGGTTTCCATAAAGCTTATAAGAATTTCGACGTAGCGGGATGTAGAACGCATGGCTTAGCGGCCAGAGCGCTTGGACGGTTTCCAAGAGGTGCGTGTTCAAATTTTTATACGTTTTTTAAATATGTTCTCAATTTCCTAAGTGTGTGAATAACACTTTAAAAATGTCAGAACTATATACATTTCTATACATTTAATATATTCACGCAAATTAAAGTGGGAAAAAATTTTAGATGTTTTCTGTAGAGATGTTAACTATGAAAAATATCACAATTGCTTGGAAATTTGATAAATACCTCAAAATTTTACATATCATACCTGAGCGGAGAAATGAATATAATCAATACCCCGGCATGGGAATCGAACCCACAACCAACAACTGTTTTGTATGTTTCACAAAACATTGCCACTGTGCGAGGATTGTATCAAATATTATTCCTAATAATATTATAAACATTTGATTATCATTTTAAAACAAAATTCACACCAAATGAATCTTGATTAATGGATATTTATTTCGAGAAACTCATTGCATTTAAACTAGATGTATATAGATTATTAGCAAGAAGTCCTGTACTGATGTACACTGTGCTGTATAATTAAATACTTCCAATAACTGTTCGAATTCTAAACTAAATAAATAGAATATTAATAGAGCCATTTATATAAAAAAACAAAAAAAAATATAAATAAATATGAAACGAATTTTGTTATTTAGAATTTTCCTTATTTTTGGCTTAAAACTTTAAAATATTAAGGTTTTGGTGGATTCCGATACATTACTTAATGAGAGCTATATATGTAAATATTCTATATAAACTTTCCTCTGTCTAATAAAAAGTTTTATACACAAAGTACGGCGTTGAGTTTCGGCACAATGTCTCGATTTATCTCATAAGGCTGACAATATTTTAAAAGTCAGTGAATCGTTTAATTGGTTCTAATCAATATTTTACAATACAAAGTGAGGGAAAAATAATAAACTTTATGACTTACAATGGCATGCAAATAAATTAAGAGTATTTACGACTCTATTCGCCCTCTGATTGTATACAGTATCATAAAAGTCTTTCAACCTTTTTTATATGTACTATAATATTAAAATTATTTAAGGTTATCAATGGATCATTGAGGTATTCCTATTAGATTTAGCTGGTTACAGCTTCAAATTTTTGTAATGAGCTATAGTTGATGTCAACTTGTATGCAGAATTTACCGTTATTCTATATTATTCAAGAAAGAAGTCATATTTGAGGCCATCCATAACGTGGGGTTGATTTCCGCTACTTCCCATTTCCGACACATAATGTCTCGAATCAGGGCGGAAAGTGCAGAGCTGAGTATGTAGACCCTATAGTTCTCTCTGTCTATCTTGTTATGCGGTAATAAGCGTGATGCTGAATTTTTTTTTAAGAAGTGTTATTTTCTTTATAAATTATAATTCATATTCAAAGTTTTATAAGCTGAAGTTAATAAGTTATTTATTAAATTTTCTTATTTATACACAATATTTTTTTTAAACAATTGAGTATATTTGTACGCTTTTATTGCCTCGCCCGTATCTATCTATCAGATCCGATGATAACTCTCGTATATTTTCATAATATGAAACTGATATGCGAACCAGGAGGACCTGAATATCCAGAACAAAATTGTTAGCCTGTTATTTTATTTAAATAATTTGTTATAACAAATAAATTCATTTATATAAAATAATAATAATTAAGCCCATATGGGCGAAATGCGACAGCGTCTGCCTATAAACGCGATTGGTTACGGGTTAGATTCCCATACGGAGGAATGGTTATATTTAAATTTTCAAACTCGCTATGGTACCTAAGAAAAAAGTGCGCCGTTGAGTTCCGCCATTAAACACGAAATGTTTCGATTTCGGGAGGAAACAGGAGGTCATCTGCTATGCGGCAAAAAACTTGTAGCTGACAAAAATAGTAGTCATAGATCAAGAGCCGACTGTGCATAAAATACATTACTTTAATAGTATAATTATTTGCCAATTTACCGCGGCCTACTTTATTCTTTATATGGCGTAAATTAAATATTAATGTATAAGTAACAGGTAACATTTAAGGTCGTCTTCTCTTAGACTCGAAATCAATCTTGTCCTGACATTAACTGGTAGAACTGACCTACCACACCTAAAAGATTTTTATAAGGCTTATAAATAAACATAATATATTTTATATTTATGTTTTTTGTAACAAAAAAACCTTCTTGCAAGCTGCGGCAATAACTCTTTTAAATGGTTCGTAATTTTTTGTATAGTTTTGTGTAGTTTTGTATGTAAATAATATGTAGTATAGTTAATATACGTGAAGCAATAACTTTGACTTCTTTTTACGGAATATATATATGACATGCATTTTTCTATGTTATGCTAAAATTAATTAAATAAATATTACGCACTACCACAAATTTGACACACACTTTTATATATAAAGTGATATACACGTTGGTAAGGCAACGCATGTTTTACGAATCAACGGTTTTTCTAATATATTATAATATATAGTGTGTGAAGATATAATCGTTTCTTAGTTAGATGTGTCTGGCGTGCATAACTGGTTGCGCGTTCAAATTCAATTCCGAGGAATATCTATAATATATAAGTATTTCGTTCGTGTTTAACACTATACGTTCAATATTAAGTCTGATATTGTAGAATGAATAAAATATAATCCATACATTTCATACTATTAAATATTTAAAGCAGCTAGTCATGTACATTTGAAATTATTGAATTGAGTTGCTGACAAGTGAAGTTACAGAAATTACCATACTGGGTTATAAATGGGAACACATCAAATAGGAGTCTCTGATGCGAAAGCTGTGCTAGGACAAAAACGTGAAGCTTTTTTAAATATGTTAAAAAGCTCAAGTAATACACACGGAAAGTAACAGATAAACGTTTGTTCATATGCAAAAATTTATATTTTAAACTTGACTTACATCGTTGTAGCTTATTGACATTTTCAATTTTTTTATGTCCAAATGAATAACTTTGCCAAAATTGGGGTCGGATCGGGTAAAAAAATTAAAGACACATTTTTATTCAATTGCTTATCGTGACTTTGGTTCCGACTTGGTATTGAATGTTGTTTCATTATGCAAAATTTTTTTCAATAAAAATGCCAATGTGGATTAAATTGGGGAAATGAAGAAGAGGTGGCTATTTCGATTACTGTACATGGTAAGCTCTTTCAATGTTTACATTGGATTCGAATTTTATTTCCTTACCCTAATTTCATGCACACTAATGAAATTTTGTCACTTCGCTTAAAGGCAGTAAAAGCCATTTTTTGGCTTCTTTTCTTGGTAGAAATATTACTTATTTACGGGCATTTAGCAATGAAGACAAAGGGAACCTAGTGTCAAAAACACTCCGTTCTCCAATCTTCGTCAAAAGTGAGACATTGCCGCTAGGCACTCAACGCCGCGCTTTGTGTACCAGAACCAGAGCTCCAATCATTGTTCCGAGTTAGAATCGAATCCATAGCTAATTGCATTTGCTGCAACTGGATCACTATAGCTTTGAAAATATTCATTCATTCGTATAGGTTTTCTCTAGACAATAATTTTATTATTTTTTCTATTTAACTGTTAGGTTGAGTACTGTCATCAGGCTTGTAATAATAAAAACGCACGTGACATAATAGTTTTGAGAGTGCCTTTTAATTTTACCTTGTATGCACCAATTGCAAAATTAAATTTAAATATGCTTTGAAACCTTTACAGAACAGCTTTGCAGTCATATATAATACATTATATTTCTCTGTAATTCATTTATATGTGTCCGCCGTCAGTTCTAAGATTTAGAAGAATCAACGGCTTCAATGAAACCTAACTTAAGTTTCAAAGAAATATGGGGATTTCATGAATAAAATAGTAAGTGGTTTGAGACAAATGAAAAGAATGTATTGTTTATTAGAAAATGTTGAAGAAAAGGTGTGATTTGATGGATTTTTAACCTTGAATATAGCAAAATTAACATAACAAAATTTGCTTGTTATGTTACGTTGTGCGTAAGGGAAGTAATTGACTGTCTACAGAATGGTTGTGGGTTTGCATTTCCACTTGGAGTATTGTATACATTTAAATTTTATCCATATCCCTGGACCACCAGAAAGCTTCACAAACCAAAATATCTTTAAAATAGAATAAAGTATATATACTAAGTTATTTTTATCCACTACAGTAAAATGTGAGGCCATTGTAGTAGGACAGCGTCTGACTGGAAACGCGATTGATTGTCGGTTTGATTCCCGCTCAGAAGAAGGATTATATTAAACATATTTTCATATCTCCTCTGGTATCAAAAAAAGGGCAGAGTTGAGTTCCTCCACTCAACACTGTGTCTGAAACTCCGGTGTTAAGTAGAGAACGGAGTGTCTTGACACTAGAATCTCTCGGCCGGGATAAAGCTATGCGGGAAAATGTGTGAAGAAATCTTAAAGCTTATCTAGCATCTAGCAGTTTTGAAGATTTATCCAACAGACTTTTCTCAACAAATATTCATGACATTACATAGAGTAAGTTAAATTGAATAACATACAGCAATGGTTCTAAAACATGAATATTTAGTGGACCTGTATTTGACATCTGGCTTAACATATCTTTTTAAAATTGTTTTTAAAGTGTTATTCACACTTAGGAAAATGTAAATCATATATTTAGAAAACGTATAAAATTTGAACGCAGCAGGATTTGAACCCGCGACTCTTGAAAACCGTTTAAGTGGTGAACGAAGCGGTCAAAGCGTTTTGGCTGAACATATATATTACAACAAAATATTTACAAGAACGTTATCTACTTTACCGCGTGACACATTACAGGCGGCTACTATAGAATAACCTTGGTTTGTTTATTGTTTTTGTCATTAGGTGCGTCGGTACAAAAAACTTAAGGTAAAAAGTTACATTGAGATTTTATACGTCAATGGGCAAACATTTGATTTTTGCATTAATGTCTGCGTGGGTGCACCTTGCATCAAATATAATTGATGACAAATATTGTTTTGTTGTTTCCATTTTTATTTATTATAAGTTATTCTATAAATAAAATATATATAAATAGATAGACATAAAATTATTGAGTAACATATTTTTAGTAAACGGATAAAAATTTGAACGCAGCGGGATTCAAACCCGCTCCTTTTGGAAACTAATCCAACTAGTTCAATCCCGCTACGTTCAAATTTTAATACGTTTTCTAAAAATATGTTTTCCCATTGCCTAAGTGTGTGATTAACACTTTTTTATATGTAAAACAATATTAAATACTAGTCACTCTCTTTGACTAAGGCCTACGAAACATGTTTATTACAAATAATAACGTACTTTCTAAAATTCATTATAAAAGCACGTTAAAAGCACCTCCGCTCTATTTCCTGCATATAGTAGACTTTTTTAAAACTATAAATATTGTTTCCTTTACCAAAGGTTGTCCGTCCGTATGAAATGGCTTGAAGTAATAAGGCCACCTTTGCATACATTGTATATTTTGTTACCTATGTTTCTTCTTTCTTTAAGATGCAATAAAGTATATTCTAGAATAGAATAGATAAATTCCCTGAAATAGAATAGAAACTCTATTCTATATCAGGGAAAGTATACTCTTAATACTGTGAAACTATTACAGTTTTTCTGAAACTAGTGTTATAACAGGTCTTCAATTTTAGATGTTTTTTAGAAATATTACAAATTAAATAATATTTATCTTACTAGAACGATATAAATAGAAAATAAATTGTAATTTTCCGAGAGGGGATGGCACTAAATTATAAACAAAAAATTACAAATTTCCTCAAATCGCTAATCGAATATCTAGTTTCAATAATAAAAAGCCTAATTTTAAATGTGACATGAATATTTATGTGTACAAAGCATTACCATATCTTAATCGGGTCTTTATATAAATCAATTCTTTAATGATCATAATAAATTGGACACAAGTGTAATAAATCGATTATTATCGACTATAAGTGACACTTAGAATGATTCGCACATTAGTAGTCTTCCGTATTATTGCCAAACTCACTATATATAAAAGGTTGCCTGAAAGAGATCCCTTCCAGGCAACCCTTAGGCCGCCTTTGCAGCGATCTGCTACATTATGTAAAATTGATAATTCATAAGAAAGAGTTTTAATATTATTATTAGTTATTATTGACATACCTGCCTGTGAAGTGAGTCGGCCTTCTAAGACAGATTGGGGGTTCGATTGTGGCTACATTGAATGTAGGCAATATTCTAACACCTGGAGTTATTTGACTAATTTTGTGAGTTAGAAGAAATCTTATGTAAGCCACAAGCTTTGAAGAATAACTTTTTAAAATATAAATACGATTATATATAATGAGATCAAAAAATAAACATTATAAATTATTTAAACGCCTTTTCGTATTTTTACCTGATTTTAATAAAAAAGGCTAAAGTGTTTTAGCCTTTTTCTGATATTTTACAGATTCGCATCTTTAAATACATAAATATACTTCTCAATATTATTAAATCCTTTTAAGTGTGGATTTTGATAAATCGATTGCCAATTGATAAGGTTATATAGTAAAAATATCATGACAACTTTAAAAATAAATTAACGCTTTTATAATTCAAAACAAATTAAAAGAATATTTAAAAGCTTTTTTTTTAAATCTTAATGAAAAATGTATTATTAAGATACATATGTGGGTATTATAAATTTCAAAGAAAGAGGAAGTCTTGGCAAAGTGGAACAATGACTGGCTGTAAACGCGGTTGGTTGTGAGTTCGTTTGATTATATATGTTCATATAATTTATGGATTTATTATATTTAATGAATGATGGCTAAGTTCCTCGACTCACTACGCAATGCCTCCAATTTGGGCGGAAAGTGGAGAAAGGAGTGTCTTGACAACCCTTTCAACCGCGTGCTCTGTCCTACCAGAGCGGAAAAATGAAAATAAATAAAATATATTCATATTTTTAGAAAACGTATAAAATTTTTAACGCATCGAAATTCGAACCCGCGCCTCTTGGAAACCGTCCAAGCGTCTGACCGCTAAACCATGCGTTCTACATCCAGCTGCGTCAAAATTCTTATACGGTTATTACGACTTATTTTTTATACGTGTTTTTTAAATATGTTTTTCAATTTCCTAAGTGTGTGATTAACACTTTAAAAAATGTTAAAAATATTAAATATATTCATTTCTCCGAACAGGAGTTCCATTGCACCACGATAGCCTCAAAGGCCAGAATGAAAAGAATATATTTGTTCTATTAAATTTATATTTGTTTCTGTCGTTTTTTAAAAATAGACGATGCAGTGGCTTATAATTCCGATCTCTCTGTTTTCTTTGCATATTGTAGAAATCCGTTTTACTTAGAAGATATTACTATGGAACAATAATCAAAAGCTAAGCTTCTAACCCACTCAAAATATACGCTTTAAGCATCCGTTGAACTTGACACGTTAAAAAAGTTTCGGTGAGACATAAGTTTATTTTATTTGATTAGACATGGAACACATTGCTTTTTAGATAGCGGAAGCGGTAGCGGAAATAAATAGTAAATCAAAAAGTATCGAAATATTCTTTCCTTTTGTATATATTATATTGTAATTAGTTTTGATAAATATGAATAAAATAATTAACACGTGGTTTTTTGTTTAATATTTAGTAGTAATTAATAAATTTAATATTTTATAAAACATTCATACATAAACATAAATACAAAATATTACGCTAAAGAAATCGTTAGAGCTAGCTTGTTATATGACTATTTTATTCTTATAAAATCCTTAATTTTTTATTTTAAAGTAAAACTTACGGGTTTTACTGATGCCTATATCATGGGTGACATAGGCGTCATGTCTCTTTCCTACTTTTAGGTAGTGGTTGGCAAAGTCCAACTTCACATTAAATTTATATATTCCCACTAGTGTAATCTGAACCTAAAATAAAACCTACAATAAACGCCATAGTGACATCTTATAAAAAGCTTTAAATCGCTTTTCTAATACAATATGAATAGATGTTAAAACAAGTGTTATTCATACCGGGCCGTAGGAGTCAGTAGGCGCGTGCCTAGAATTATAAGATGACCATTCTATTACACGAACTTGAGTTGGGTGTCGCGTGCTGTATATACTTTAATATTGTTATTAAGTATATTATTACACATATAATAAAAATGTAACTGATCGCTGTCTGTACATGGAAGATATATGAAAATTTATCATTTATTAATGTAATAGAACCCAAAACACAGATTTTTTATTTTCTTTTCTGTTTGTTTGTTCACACTAATCTCAGAAACGGCTTAACCGATTTGAATGCAATTTTAACTATTGTATTATGATGAACTTTCCATAACATTTAGTGGTTATTTCATTTCAATCGTTTAATAAAAAATCCTAGTTACAACCATTTAAGTTATAAAATTAAGCAATGTTTTGATTTATGAGAGTGCGCGGGCGGGCCAAAAAACTAAATAGTTTAGTTTTTAGTTTACGCTGGAAAAACCGCGAGCGTTCGCTAGTAATAATTATGTAATTAAATATACAGAAAATATTTTCAAACGATACCTTAGTTCTAGGCTAAAAGATCATCGTTGTTTTTATTATAACACAAGCAGCTTTACGCTTCATCCCGCGTAGCAGCGTAGTCAGAGACAATCTAGCTCTGCATTTGAGTGGCGAAACTTTTCAGCGAGCTTTATCTTTAAAGAGGGGATAAAAGAAAATAATTTAAATATAAAAATAGCCCCTAATGAAAATCGGACCCACAACCTCAGCTGTAACAGTCAAACTCTGCGCCACTGCGCCACAATTACATTAATTTCCGCCACTCAACTCGCTATGTCTCGGTTGGAGATGGAAAGTGGAGAACTAGATTGGGTTTATACTAGAAAAAACGTGAGATAGAAAAGAATTAGCGAAATAATTACAATAAAATATAAAAAATAATTATAATATTTTATTATATGTAACCTTCGTCCACATATAAGACAGTTAATGACCTCTTTATACTTAATACATATGATTTTCGTTTTTTGCATATACCGATCCGCCTCAGTTCTTGTCAGTAATTATGTATATATGCATATTTAAATAACATGTGAATTTAATTATGATTGATTTGAGAAAGTAAAGCTATTGTTCACATTTTTACAGTACTTTTTATATTTATTTCCATTTTTACATATATTTCGTTCACAATAAATGGACAGATATATAGTCAATATTTATTAAATTTAATGTAAATTTTTAAGAAAATATATATTACAATCTAAATTTGTAGGAAGTTTGCCGACTATTTTTTAACAGCTTATTGTATTTTTACATTTTGATTTTTATTTCATTAATAATACTTTTATTGGAAACAGATATAGATGGACTTAACGCCGCACTCTGTCTTGTCACCAGAGTGGAGATATGTAAATAATTTCAGTATTATCATTCCCCCGAGTGGGAATTAAACCCACACCCATCGCGTATACAATAAGGAGCTCTCGCTCTGCACTACCATGGCCTCGACATATTATTCCTATAGAAATCATAAATTTTACGTAAAGTTCTTTTTTTAAATAAAAGTTTGTACCTACCATAGATCCTTTTCCAATAATCGTACCTGTTGATTTAAAAAAAATCGGCGTTTTATTTGAAACCTTTTAATTTTAGACGTTAAGGATCCTAAAATTTGGACATAAAATACTATTTATATCATTAAAACAAATCTTCTTAGAATAAATAATAGCACCTAAATAAATCTAAGCAGCGGTGCGTTCTAAAGCTGTTTTTCTACATTAAATTTTTTAAGCTTAATGACTTTGACTTTACCGAACAGCTTGTTTTGTACGTCACTTTTTTAATAAACTTGAGTTGTTACTTAAAATATATTTATAGTTATTAAGTCGAATTCCTACTTGCATATGAAGAAGTGTATTTTAATAATAATATGTGTAGGTTGTTAGTGACGTGTCACTTCGTTCTTCATTAATCACTTATTTAAAAAAACTGCAACCCCTATTGACGCGTAAAATACCAGTTGGCTTGGCAACGGTGTTCTTTCAATGTCCTTTCTTTCCTTTTACATTTTGACTTTAACAGTGAAAAGAATGATATAAGTTAACAGATGGATGCGAGCTGCTCAGGACCGGGATGGTTGACGCTCTATGTGAGAGGCCTTCCTTCAGCAGTGGACTGCGACAGGCTGAGAAGGATAAGTGAATGTCTCTAGTTGGCATTTGAGCTTAAAGCTTTTTGTTCTAAAATTTAAAATATTATTCAAACTCCTTAAAACATAGTATTTTTTCTTAATTTTAGTTTCACGTGTTTTTTGTATATAATTCAAGTAAATTAACTTGACGTTATTTTGAAATTTAGTTATAGCAATGTTTATATATTTATGGTTGTAAGACAAAAAGAACGTATAATATACACAATATTCCAGCTTGTCAAAGTCGCAAAATTTAAAATATTCAGATATAATAAATTTTAATTATGTGCAAATATTGATAAAAAGATCGAAAACGATAACGACAAAGGTATACGTTAAGTTTTTTATTTTACAAGTAATTCGATGTTTTGTTTTGTAAATCAATGTTTTAATTAACGAATTAAATGATATTGGAACAAATTTGTAATTTAATATTTTTTTTGTAATCAACTCAAAAAAATGCCAATTTAAATATTTGTTTTCATATTTTTCATTCTAAGTAGGAGAATCTAGTGACTGGTATATCGTAATTCTTATGCCTTTTTCGATCATTTAAAATCGATATTCTAGATGTAATTTGGCTATGCAAATATAAGGTCATCGTGGTGCAGTAAAGCGCCTGACTGTAATCTCTGTAGGTTCGATTCCTACTCGGTAGTATGATCATAATTTGGTTATTTTCATTTCTGTCTGGGCTTGACACTCAACACATTATGTCTTGATATCGGGCGGATAATAGAATATGGAGTGTCTTGACACTGGGTCTCCTCTGACTACCTTGCTATGCGAGAAAAAGCGTGAAGCTAAAAAAAATGATTAAACATTGAATATTCAAATATAAATTCGTGTTGTTGAGTTTATTTATTACAACTATGTATAATAATTAATAATAATATAAAATCTGTACCAGAAATACCGTTTCCATGTTTTAAATGGAACATCTGCCATTTGACCTCTGAAACACATCTAGTGGGAACACTCGCAACCTTTGATTATAACAGAATTATAACTAAGCCTGTTAATATACTGCTGTTAGCGTTAAGGCCAAATTGGAAACTTTGAAATGACATTTAGTATTGGCAAGTCTCGTAATCTTGTCAATGACATAAAATATATCAATCTTAAACGTTCCTGATAAATTGGAATAAAATAACACGATCATATTTATTACTAACGAGCCGCTAAACTATTTAGTTTTTTCGCCCGTCCACGTTCTCACTTAAATCATAAACTATGCTTAAATTTACAATTTAAATGGTTGCAACTTTTTTATTTGCTAACCGAATGAAATTAAATAAACACTAAATGTTAAGGGACGTTTACTTAAATACAATAGTTAAAATTGCATTTAAATGTGTTAAGCAGTTTTTCAGATTAGCGTGCACAAACACACAGACAAACAGAAAAGAAAATTTAAAATTATGGACATTATACGCGATTTAAACATGAATTGAGATACCATTGAAAGAAAACAAAATACGAGTTAAATTAATACTTTTTTGTGCTCCAGAAGTCGCTAAATTTACTTTTTCAGATTTAAAAACCAAATTCCTAATAATAAAAGCTTGTTCTATTAGAAAAGCAACAACTATTTATTCACATATTGTAACATTAGCTTCTTAAAAATATATCAGAAAAGATTGTCCGACTCATCTCACAACGGCATATGGCACACGTTTCGTTATCACCGTCAGAAGCTGTGGGTGTAGTGACTCACTAATGTTTACAAAGGTGAAAGTCCTATTACAATGAGCTTTCTTGTTTTTGTTTGACTGGTAAGTAAAATTGAGGTTATTACATAACTGGAGATATAAAAGATTGGTATAAAATATGGCCCATCCCACAGTGGCGTTGTTAGTGCTAATAGTTAAATTCTCATTTAAAAACTTGTTTTAAAATGGAACTGGTAGACTACCTGCACCACCTGGACCCCGGCTTGATCGGAGATTTTTTCAATCATAAGTTTTTTCAATCTGAATTAAACTTGATAAAGGGCTTACAAGTTTCTTAATTGCTCATTTATATGTTTTAATTTTGTATAACTAAGTTAAGAATACTGTTAAGGGTTCAAAACGTCGGGTTTTTTCAAATGTACTTTTGAATACCAAAATATACGCCATTAATTTGGTTAAAATAGTTTCATTTCAAAATGTGTAAAAGTCACGAAAACCAAAGATCTTATTATTGCATATTTAAGGTTCAAATGCGTTTGTTTTATTTTTAAATTGCTTTCTTTTTCTCAAAAATGTTCCATTTGCTTTTGTCTCTACAGACGTTAAGTTATAATTACTAAAAAACTGTATTTAAATTAAATACTGTTCTAGTTGGCTTATTTTTGACTGATACCTAAATGAATTTAAAGTTGACAATCAATTTATATATACTAGACTCCTTGCCTTTTTACTAAACTAAAGAAATTACGCCAACTAAGAAGGATTTTAAAATATACTATATTTTTTTGTAGAGAAAATTATATATTGTATATAAGTATTATTTAGTGACCAGCTCTTATAATTTAGTGAAAATTACATGCGTATTCAATTAGTTAACAGTTTACA
This sequence comes from Podotricha telesiphe, assembly GCA_038994665.1. Classification (NCBI taxonomy): domain Eukaryota; kingdom Metazoa; phylum Arthropoda; class Insecta; order Lepidoptera; family Nymphalidae; genus Podotricha; species Podotricha telesiphe. The sequence goes on along the minus strand of JAOYRR010000414.1, from coordinate 15,013 downwards.
GTTTCAGTTTTACATATTATGCAAAGTGAGTGACTAAGTAGACATACACGGGCAACTTGTTTAAATATAACATTTCCCACGGGAACCTATTTAATCATAATAAAAACGCCCCTTGTCGATATCCTGACGTTTCGTTCAGTGGTCACCTCTCCTACAACAGTCTACGGGTCAAATAGAATTTACAATAAAAATGCTTTATTGCAGAATATTATTATAAGGATTATAATATAAACACACAAATAAAGCTGAGACCAAAGTGGCGCAGTGGAACAGTATCATCTATAAACGCGATGGTTATGGGTTCCAAATCGGGGAAAATGATCTGAATGAATCTGTTTAAATTATTTTCATTCTCCGCTCTAGTAGCAAGAAAAAGGGCAGCGTCGAAAATGGAGAACGGACAGTACCCGTTTCCAGATTGGGGACTCGGGTGGATTAAGTAGGACCAGGCCACTTGACTACCTTCTAAAATCTCAAGGTGCTCCTCCTCGACCTCCACCTTACCGAGGCAACGGGAACTACCCCAGTCTTTCGTGAATCCCTGCGGCAGGTTTTCTTTATTTTTTTAACATTTTTAAAGTGTTATTCGCTTACTTAGGAAATTGAAAAATACACATTTATAATACGTATAAAAATTTGAACGCAGCGGGATATGAACCCGCGCCTCTTAAAAAGCGTTCAAATTTTTATACGTATTCTAAATAGGTTTTCTTTATCTATCGAGCAACGCGGGAAAGGTGAAAAAACATTTTATGTGTGCTTCTTTTTTTATTGTTTTGTATAATAATAATAATAATAAAAACTCTTTAATGTACATCCACAAATGGAAATTAAAACAGAAAATAAGTTAAATAAATAAAAACCTGTGTGAACAAAACAACAAAAACAATTTAGATTAATAGTAAGGTGTAAACGAGACATTGCAAGTTGATTGACGAAACTCAACGCCGCGCTTTAAACGTACAAATTGACTAGAATATTTTATTACTCAACTCTAATAATACTATTATGAATATTTAATTAAACACTTAATATTACACGCGGAATCGAATTAACATTATATTAAAACAATATATTAATATATATTTCGATAAACAGAATTTAAATGTATATAAATCTACATCAAAATGGCTACTGTGGTTTAGTTTCAAACTAGTTTGGAGTCGTCAATATCATTTGTGTTATCGTTCACCAATTAATAGTATGTTATGGTAATGTTTTCATTTATCCATGCTAATATTATAAATGCGATAGTAACTGTCTGTCTGTCTGTGACTTCATCACAGCCAAACTGCTGAACCGATTGTGATTAAATTTTATATAGAGATACTTAAGGATCTTGGGATTAACATATGCTTATTTTGCTACCATTTTTTTAGCTTTTCCTTTAATTTCATTATTTTATGACCGCCGAAAATACGAAACAGCTGTAGTTTACGCTTGCGAAGCCGCGAGTGTGTCGATAATTATCATATAAATTTATGACTTGCATTTACAATCGAAATGATTCAATATAAATTACTTTAATTTCTCCGCTCTGGTATGCGCGGCGTTGAGCTCCGCCACTTAGTATGCAATATACTAACCACTCAGGATGTCAAAGATCGTGCAAAGTGGAGGAGATTGAGTGGCAATGCAGACTCTGGCTAGGCCTGGATTCGTGCCAAGTAAAAAAAGTAGGAAAGTGGTGAACGGTGTGTATATAGGTTCTCTCTGGCTACTTTACTATACAGGAAAACGCGTGAAGGTGCTTTTTGTATTAATGCCATCGTGGAGCAGTGGAAGAGAGGTTAACTGTTCACGATGGCTGTAGGTTTAATTCCCATTTTAAGATATGTTTTTTTTTTCCTTTTTTTTGTATTTAACTGGTTGATATGTTGGTGTCTTTAGATTCTTTTAAACAACACGCATTTCTCTAAAGTATGTAATTAGTGAAAAATGGTGTGTTTATTCATAGGATTTTATTATGCAACTACTCTTAATGTGAATTACAAGATAATTTATCCATCTGGTTTACCGTTTAATGTAGTTATCACAGGTGATTCTAAATACAAAAATAAAATCAAATAAAAAATTGCAAGTGACGCGACAATTTTGAAAATATCCACATATCAAAATTTAACTAATGATTCCAAAAAGTCCTTATTTTTAATGTAGTCTAATAAATATATTATTAGTTTTTAATATTTATTATATTCGTCTACAGATTTTGTGTGTGCTAGAACTATCAAGTTACACCAATTAAGAAAACTCAACATAACTATTACAATTATATAAGCTCATAATTCAAACAGGTTGGCTTTTTGATTCTCAGCAGACTGTTTTTTTTTTCAGTGCACAATTTTACATTTATTACCATAAAGTCTTTTAACGATTTGATTGGTGATTAATAAGAAATATATATTTATGTAATAAATCAAATTAATTTGGAGACGTATTTGTGTAGTTCTTTTTATTCTAGATTTGGAAGAGAGGACGTAGTATCATGATACTAAGTTCTCAAGTTTCCGCTAGATTTCGATACATTGCGTGTTGTGGGCCGGAACTGAACGCCGCGCTTTCTCATACCAGAGCAGGGAAATTGAAAATGAAATGTAAATAATTTAAATTACATCGTTCCTCCGAGTGGAGAGTGAAACCACGACATCCAAACGCTGCACCTTATTCGTTTATTTATTTTGTGTTATTCTTTTACAATATAAGACGGTTTGGTACAGTTGACGCGATGGCAGCAGGCTTAAATTTCACTAGTAATATTTTGTATATAAGTCTTTTTTTATATAGGGCATGGTGGTGTCCATTCAATATTTCTTATAGTAAGTAATTGAAATGCAGGAAATGAAAATGTTTAAATAATTAAAAAAAAAATCAAAATTGAAAAACGTATTTTTAGAAAACATAAAAATTAAACCTTCCTTTCCTCCTTATTGGTTTCCATAAGGCGCGGGTTCAAATCCTGCTGCGTTCAAATTTGAAATATATTTTTCAATGTTCAAAGAAAATCATATTGTAAAGTGTGAACCTACTTTGCAGCATGTATCAAGTATAATCTAAGTAACCTAGGAAATTAATAAATCCGATTCGATCGCTTTGAAAAAGGGAATTTTCAATCGCTGTGATCGCTGAGTATACTATTTTTTTATTCTGTTTTTAAATTACAGTCTTTCTAGTAATATAACGTTGCTTCAATATTCTCCGACTGACAGTCGGTCAAATTAAAAGAAATTAATTCGTAATTTTTTGATACGAAATACTAAATACCCTAGTATATTACAGGAAATAATTTTACAACTGTCATAGATAAACACATTTATCAGTCAATTGACTACATAACTCATGATGTATTCACTCAAATGAATAAAAAATTTACCGCTGACCGCAATCAAATTGGTTGAAATTTCACCGATACCTGGAGCTAACGTCTTTCATCATAAGCTGTTTATTCCTCATTTGACCAATATTTTTTAATTTATCTTTTTAAGTGGTTAATTATTCTATATTTTTATTATTATTCAAGGATCTCTTACATGTGAAGTAGCCAGAAAATCTAGTATTAAGTAAATTTATTTGTCACTTTCTAGTTGTATTTCCGTTTTTATATAGAGTGCATTTATCTCAAAAAAAACTGTAAAACGATATTGAAACCTGAGTATGTAAATTTTATTAGTAGATTTACTCCACGAAACAAACGTTTTCGAATGAGAAATATTAACAACTTGTGAAGAATAAGCTGTATTCAACAGAAGTGGTAAAATATCTCATACTCTCAATGTCTCTATAATGGATATAGATAAAAATTATATTTTATATGTCTTACTTATTTATTTAACAAATGTACTCGACAAAAAAAAATGTTATAAATCTATAAAATATACTACTATATAATGGTTAAACACTGAAACTATGCTCTTCTTGTATAGCTCCTTTCGTTACTTTCTACGGAGATATTCGAGATATTATAAGTTATAGGATAGATTATAGATAAAATTATAAGTGACGAAGCTCAACGCCGCGTTTTGTCTCACCAAAGTACAGAAATAAAAATAATTTACATCAAATCAATCCACTGAGTGGGATTCACACCTACAATCATTTACAGGCACATGCTATTCCACTGCGCCACTATGCCTTTCTTCTTAAGTTTTTTAAATGATTTATATAATATTTATTTATCGTCAAGGCGAGTGGGTAACACGCCTTAGTTGTATGTCAACAATAAATATAACAGATGTTACTCGAACATCCGAGTTAGCTGCGAGCAATCGTGATCTGCTTAATATAACGTGAGATGAATTTGTATGGGATCTCGCAACTGTTCTTTGTTGTATTTTCTTGATAAGGTAAAACTTTCTGAGCATTGTAAGTGACGCGTCACTTAGTTTCGAAAACTTTTTTGATTAATAGGGTAATTTAAAAGTTTTTTTTTAGTAGTTATAAAATTTTTGTACTAATATTTTAAATTGATTTGATAAGTATATGATATAAGATAGATGTATAAAATATATAGTCATTTTCTAAAGTTGATAAGTAGATTCACGTTACGAAGTTTTCCACATTTTAATTTACTGTATTTCTTCATTATTCATATTTTCACGTAAAATCTAATGAAATTCAGAAGACGACAACCACCATTCATTAATCTTAACTAGCCTAAATTACATCTTAGTTGACAAATTAAAAAAAAAGTTTGTATATTAATTTTTCTCAATAGATTCTTTCTGAAAAAGTTCAAAGGACTTTGATCCTTTTCTTTCTAATAGGTATTGAAGTTATTAATATATCTTTACTCTTTGAGAGAGTTCAGTAGGTCACACCATACATATGTTACACTATCGCGGCCTTAATATCAAAGGGGTTGGATTATTTTACTTTGTCATGCTAGATTTTTTGTTTAGCTTAAGCTATGTGTACAAATATCTCTTTACTCTTGATACGTCTGTAAATGTTATATTTATATATATATATATAGATTTTGCCCGCTTTTATGTTGCTTTTAAATTATGCTTAATGTAATAATTTCAAATAAGAAAAAAATTTTTTTACGTAAGTAAATCCGTTATTGAAACCAGCCCTATTGGGGATTTGGGCGTGATTATGGACTCTGAACTGGCAAATGTAGGCTATAATACGGATAGCCACTTCCGTATAAAACATCACAGTGCTCTTAATCGAATGCCACTAGACGGGGGCACAGAAAACCCAGTTTTCCAGCCCTGGCGTTGGCAAGGCACGTCACGGATTAAACATAGTGTTGTGTTTAAAACATAAATTACGTGTTGACTTACAATTGACATAACTCGAATATATTTAATTCGAAACAAGCTGTAATTTATTCCCACTAAAGCTAATATTTATATTACAGCTTAATATTTTATTAATAATATTTCTAACTTTCTTTCATGTTCTAGTATACATCATTATTAAAAAAAGAATTTGAAACTACTTACAAATTTCATAATTTACAAATACCATGAAAAAATTGTTTAGGATAGCAGTCATTAGCGCAAATATACAGGTGGCTGCGTAAATATTTAATAGTCTGTGCAATTACCTTGGTTTTTCCGTAACATGGAGTAATTCGTGTGAGTGGCATTGCGATATCCTGTCATAATCTATTCAGAGTTTGTATTTAGTTTGAAACGTTGTTTTTGTACTATATTATTTCATACTTTATTCATTATTACTATATTAATATATGAAAGAATGCCGTTTTTAAGAAAATTATTCTGACTTAAGAGACACAAAAACTTCTGGACAAAAAGAGCTAAAATTCAATATTTTTCATAATAATTTACATTAATAAAAATATTATTACATAGTCTACTATATGTACGACATATACTTTTGTATAAAGTGACATGCACGTTACTAAGGCAAGACATATTTTCGCATCAATGGGGCTGGAACTTTGCCTAGCTCAATAATTTTTTATTTTCATTTTCTTTGGTAGGCTTTTATTTAATTTAGGTTCGAGACAAGATCAAACCCACAAATATCTTGTTTATTTTTTTAACAGTTTTGAAGTTTTATTCACAATTTAAAGAATATTTAATAAATAGCATTCTCTCTTGCCAAACGATTGTCTTTGGATAGCAGCAGTAGCAATCTTTGGGTAGCAGCAATTTTAAAAAACCGCTCTACATAGTAACAACAAAAATAAGTTTGAATAAGCGTATAAGAGTTTCAACGTATCCGGGATGTAGAACGCATGGCTTTGCGGCCAGAGCGTTTGGACGGTTTCTTAGAGGGGTGAGTTCGAATCCCGCTGCTCATCTTGTTTATTGCCCATCTGTGCTAGGAATACTATTTTTATTTCAGCTTCACGCTTTTTCCCGCTCCACAATCCACTGGAACACTCCTTTCTCCACCTGAAATCAAGACATTCGGGTGGCGGAACTCAAGGCAAATTGACTTAAGACAACATGTAATTATACTCTGATAATAAATAGATAGCTTTGTTAAAGAATCCATATCATTTATAACTTTCTATAGAATAATGTTCTAATAACGGACAATAATCACTTCAAAACGTTTATTACGAACAAAAAACATACATTTCATATGACTTTAGAGCAAGGGGTCAAAAATCCCATGACCTGTGACTCATAACGCATAGTTTAGACTTCACTGTATAAAACTATACAATTGTTATATGGTCTTTATTCTGTTCATTTAAGGTTAAAAATTTAATAAATATCTCTTTGTGAATTGAAATAATAAATTTGCAATATATATATACAGTATTAGACTTTATTGTATTATGTATGCGGATACTTATTTCAAAACTTTCAAGGCTATAATTTCTTTGCAGAATAAGTACTTAATATTTTGCTTAGCTGTTTATATGGATAGAAACATTTTAGTACAAATTTAATTGCAAATTAGAAATGTGGGTAAAATCATTCAATTACAAATTACCGAATTGTCTGTCGTTTAATTTCAAGTATTTGTTAAAACTAATTTTTTGTATTAATTACAAGCTTAACTAGTAGAGTAATTAAGCGTAACATACGCGTTGCCATAGTAACGCTTAAAAGTTCCATTGAACTCTTGAAAAGGGTCCAGGTTTTTGTAATATTTTATTGCCTTTTTATTATTTCTCTATTTAAATGAAATAGTAGACGAGTCGACGCCTCAAATACTTTTAGCCTTATCAACGTGTACATACAAAACTCAATTATACAAAACTATAAGTATGTCAATCCTTGTCTAGTTACCTTGAAAGGATGAATAGTATATAATTTGACAGTCAAAGATATGAAATTCAAGTTTATGAAATGAATTTGGTGCGTAAAATAATGAATTTGTAAGTGATTATTAATATATATGTAAATGTTTAATTGGAACAAATCTTTTTTTACAAATTACTTTCCAAAATTCTTAGAAACTATTACACATTCATCTCATGATCCCTACGTACAGTTGTCTATAATCAAGCTTTTATTATATTAAACGAGCTATTATGTGAACGAGTATCGATGGATATTGAAGCGCCGCCAGTCATAATGTGCCAATCAAATAAAAAATCTATAATTTAAATTTTATTGAAAAAATATAATACTAACGGTGTGCTCATTAGTCTAGTACTTAGTGACTAGACTAGAGCTCATAGATTTCATTTATATTTAATATTCATATTCGTGCTAAAATAATCTGTAAAAGTGATCGGTGTGACGCAGTGTGACTGTGTGCGCGAGGGTTGTGGGTTCCATTTCTAAATGACTGACATGACATGACATGAGTGACTAAACAATGTGTCTCGGATTCGGGCGGAAAGTGGTGAATGGAGTGTCTTGACACTAAGTTGTCTCTACCTACCCTATTATGCGGGAAAAAGTGTGAAACTGAAAAAATATATTAAGATATTTATTTATAGCAAAAATTATTATTTACTTAATTTATTAAAATCTGCTTATAATTTTTTTAGAAATTGATTTTTCTTATTAAGTCTTTCGAATGAAAATTATGAGTAAATAAATTCAATTTTTTTACATTTAAATTACATAAGAATCATACTCACGAGCATCAAAGCTTTAAGCATACACAATCTTTCTACTATAGTAAACTATTAGTAGTAATTTAATTATCTCGTCCACACATGCCCGTAGATTAGCAAAAAATTAATCGACTAATTTCTTATAAATACGTAACTGTGTATTGCTGTCCCACTTTGCGTTACGATCGATATAGATTTACATCGCGTCCGTCCGTTTATGTAAATATTACTCGTGACTGACTGAATATGAATCCATGGAATAACAGTTTAAAATGATTTTCTAGATAATACATGATGTTCGATATTCCGTTAGAATTGCCACTAAACTGTATAATGGTTTAAAATAATAATATCAATGTTACAAATAGAACAAGTTATTGCTTTGTTATTGTTTGCTAGTGATGTACTCTGACTTTGCACCTAATACAATTTGAGTGTGTGCGTACTTGTACTGGTGCGTCGTTGAGTGCTTTGAGTGTGTATGTACAAGTACTTGTAGCCTTCGAGTGCTCTAGTTTATATTAATTTATTACATTATTTTTTAATGAAAAATAAGTCCAGACTTAAATGAAAATGTAGTAAGCTATACTAGTGATATATTATTTGAAACAAAACATTTTGATCGTATATGATTTATAATTTTTATCTTTATTATTCTTATTATACAAAAATTAAATTACCGATTAACTAAAAATCGTTAAAAAAATACATTTGAAGCTCAACCTTAAATATTCGAATTATTTTATTAATTGAGGGATCAATCGAAAGGGGATGTTTATTTATTACTACGTGATTTTTATAAAAGAAATTAAGTCAATTTTTGCATAGCCATAACCTTAAGTATAGACAGTCCGTTCTGCACTTGCCGCCCGAATATCAATTTCTAGCTCTATAAAAGAATTTGTAACGATTTTGGAGTAAGGCTTTTTTTTGCTCTTTTCGTACAGCTGAGGAATTAATATGTGAATTTCCATTTTGATATATGTACATCTTTAGCGGCCTAATATCATATTGTTAGGCTGTATCATCTATTATAGGGTAGACTCAGAGAACATACGTTTTTCACTTTTTGCCCGAAATCGGCGCGTGTTGAATGGTGAAACTCAACGACGCGCTTGTTCTTAGGTAGCACAGTTCAATCCTTTTATAAACATAATTGTTTTTAATTCTACTTAGGATTTCTCTTCCCATACAAGTTTCTGTATATTTGATAATAACAGATTATCAGCCTCATTTCAACCACGTTAGAACAGTCTCACTATAGTTTAGTAGTACTTACATCAATATATTATTATAAAAACACTTCCATTTATGGTCAGGTTCTTAAATAAATAAACGTCAAACAATTTGAAAACTAAAATATTATCTAATCGATATTTTATACGACTATAATAAAAAGTTTAAATTAATTATTCTGTGATTTATAACATTTTTATTTTTACAGCTATCCAGCTGACATTAATGTTAGCATTTGTGATTTTTAATTACTCATCTTTAAGACGTATCCGGTGATAGTGTAGCGCTATGCTATAATATAGAAAGCTTTTTAATTTTCTTTATAAATTAATTAATTAATTATAAAATATTTAAGTTTGTTATACACCTATTTATTTTATAACGTATTTTTACATATGATTCAGCAAATTTGATTGAATCAGTTTTGATTTAACAAGAAGCAAGTCCACGCATTTTCCTGCGTAGCAGGTTAAAGTGAACCTATATAGACTCACTTTTCTCCACCTTCTAATACCATTGTGTTTTGAGTGGCCTTATTTAACGCCGCAAATAGCAAACACATTAATATTACAAATAAATATAAGTACTTGTATATTTCATGTTCCTGGAACTGGAATTAAATAAATAAATAAAATTTATCCGACAGTTAGTTTGTTAACTAAATTAAAAGATGACTGAAAAACAATTAATTAAACATTACAAAGTTGAAAAAAAAACAAAAGACGCATAACGGAGGGATTCGTCTCTCTATCTATTACGTGTGAAAGCGTTAAAACTCTATACACGATGGTTGTGGGTTCGATTCCCACTCAAAGGAATTATTAAATATAAATTATTTTCATTTCTTCGCCCTGGTGATAAGATTTTTCTAGGCGGCGTTGAGTTCCGCCACTTAACACGCAATGTCTCAATTTCGGGCGGCAAATGAAGAAAGTGTCTTGACACTATATATACTATATTCTCTCCGACTATATACTATACTGCTATGTGGGAAAAAATCGTGACGCTATAAAAAATACTATAAGAAACTTAATAATAAATATTTCGAACTTTAATTTCATTTTTTTACAGATCAACTCATTCTTTTGGAATTTGAAATTCGATCTAAACTTCAACTTGATTTCTTTTGATTTTAAAACTAAAAGTATTGATTGGGATAAATCAATACTTTTCATCTTTTTAAAAGGACACATTTTTTAACAACTTAATAAAAAAAAAATTAGTTCAGCAGTTAGGCGTTATACAGACATAGTTACTTTCGCATTTATAATATTAGTATTAGTATGGATGATGACACAGGCTTATTTAATTTCAATGGAAATAAGCGGTGTCTCGTAAAATGTTATCGCTGTATTATATGGCCATTTAATTTGCCATACTCACTCCACTGATTTATAAGATAAATAGAAAGTTAAAACAAATTTGTCGACTTTAATAACTTATTATTGTTTTCGTTCATAAAATAAATATCCCATCTAGTTTTATATCTCGGGTTGAATCTTTTTACAGTTACTTGTTATTAACTTTATAATTTGAAATGTACGAGACGTTTATGGATTCAAATACCGTTTGTGGTAAATATTTCTTATATTATTGACTAACTTCGACAAGTACATATGGAATGTGGAGAGCGCAGTGTATCACATTAGATTCTCTCTTACTAACTCGCTATTTAGGAAAAAGCGTGTATTAGCTAAACAAAATGAAGAGTTGAGCCTTTCAGGATACAATGTTCTTTTAGATACTTCTAAAAAATATAGGTGAAGATAGAGGTAAATGTACGATTCTTGTTTTTTATAAATAATAAATCAGCAGCACGTAAGTTACAGAGAACTTAGTGACAATGAAAGAGTACTCCGTTCCCCGCTTTTCCTCGAATTTGCATTACGTATTGAGTGGCGGAACACCGGGTTTGTGAAAACAAGTAGAGCTTTTAGAGTATAATGCACACTTAGTATAACAGCGCCAATATCTGTAAGCTGCTTCCAATGCGGTGTTTTCTCGTAAAACGATTCTTTAATAAATAATTTATTTCTTAAAGCCATAAAAAAATGTACTTTATATATATTGACGAAGATAAGATTTTTATACTGTTTTTATTTTGTAATAAATTTGCTTACTTAGTAATAGTATAATACTATGAAATAATTTAAATATCATTAGTCACAAGAGCAGATCAGTTGTTAAATTTTATAAGTTGACAATAAATATAAATGTCTGGCCCATATTAGGTATTTAAAATTAAAAAAAATAAATAGAATTACTTAGATTTCATTTTTTCAGCCCCATGTTTCATAGGTTAAACGGCGGCATCAGGTTAATTAGGGAAAGAAACCAATTTTACATATAATGTAATTTTCATGGGGTGAGAATCAAACCTACAACCATCGTTTTTACAGTAAAATGTTGTCTCACTGAGTCATGATGAGCTCAGATTAACATATATATGACTTAAACAAATAATTACTGAACGTTAGCTCTCTATCTCTATCTATTGTATTTATAATGTATATAATATTTAAAATTTTCGGTCTTTCTAATCCGGTTACATAAAATTTGGAGCGGGTTTTTAATAAATAGTTAAAAAAACGAACTTTCTATGTACTCCGCCAAATAAAAAAGCTTAGGGTGGGTAGAGAGAACCTAGAGTCAAGAAACTCCGTGCTACATTTTCCAATCAAATCAAAGACTCAATTATATAAAAAACGGTATACATATAAAATTTAAAACTCATAAAGGAGACCATTTCTTAATAGTTCAATTCGTGTACAAACAAACTCTGAGATCACATCTAACTACAAGTCATTTCTAAAAAGAATGATGGCTCAACATTATGAGGTACTTAAGCGTCTTAACCACTTAAATGGTATAAGATTTACGCCGTTAGTAATATTAGTACTGTCACGTTACATTGATTTACATAGTTTTGTTTTATTTTAGTGGCTTTGTGACTGTTTATTTAGTTAGCTACGAGTTACCTATAATAGACTAGCTTATGATGGACCTGTGGAATATTCTTATTTGAACAGACTATTTCAACAAATTGTATATAATAAAATGTCAGCTGTTGAATTAGTATAAAGTATTATTTTGTTCATGTGATTTTAGTATTGATGGCATGATACCTTGGTTGTTGTTTTCTTACATCACATTCAATTTATCGCATTTTTAAAAGCTATAGGAGCTATAATTAAGTCAATCCGTTCTCCACATTTCATTTGTTTTTAAAGATATCAGTTCCTTTGAATGGTACAATACTATAGTCGCTTTTTAGGAATGTGTATGTGAAACTTAATAATTTAATGTATTATTATGAAAAATATTGTATGGATTTATTTATTTTTTCTTTAACTAAGCCAAATTTCATACTTATCCGTCCGCATAATTTTCGTTAAAAGTGGTTGAAAGTTTGATATTCGAATACAGTAACCAACCCAATACGGTAACTTAATTGAATCCCTACTTGTTATAATCAGATTAGGGAACGATGTTTATTATAAATATTGTAGATACCTCTCCAATTGGTATTGGAACTGCCACCCAACGTTCGACATTTCTCAACTAAAACACAAAGAAGTTACACGTTCTCTAAAGATGTTTTACATATACTAAGTGTGTGAATGACACTTTAAAAAAATATTTTTTTTTTTTTTTTTTTTTTTTTTTTTTTTTTTTTTTTTTTTTTTTTTTTTTTTTTTTTTTTTTTTTTTTTTTTTTTTTTTTTTTTTTTTTTTTTTATATATATATATACTGCTGATTCATTACACAACATATAAAACAGTTTAGTAGTAATGTAAACTAAGAGAACACAATTTTCTTTGTTACAGTTACATTTTAAGTTAAAATGAAACATAAAGCACGTAGAAAGTTTTAAGTGGACTCAGCTAATGGTTTCTCAGTAGAGTGACTGTTGTTATTTATAAGTGTAAGGTCTGTCACTTACAGATTACACTGCTATCTATGTGTCCACCATATTACACGAAAACCAATACAAAATGAAATTATTACTATTACGCTTATATGTTTTTGATGGAAATTGTGTGAAATGAAAATTAAAATACCGTTTTAGCAAACACGGTTTTAATTGAGAGATTCAAGTGAAGTTCATTACAGAGTAACAAAAAAACCTTAGTCTATACTCTATGCCTAATGTTGTGCCATTAGATAAGAAAGGGCAAAGTTTATTTAATTATTACAATAATATTGCCATTGTATCTGTTATTATCTGCAAATAATGGATGAAAATTTGAATCATATTTAGATAACTTTGTTCAAGAATATTTTCAATTAAAAAGACATATTTAGAAATTTACTTAAGTAAGTTGCAAACACGATTGGTTTAATCTTCACTCGATGGAATTATATTTAAGCAATTTCTATTTCTTTGCTCTTATATTTAAGCAATTTCTATTTTTTTGCTCTTATAAGACAAAACGCGGAATTAAGTTCCGGTATTTAACACATAATGACTACACTGACTGAAGATCTTGACACTAGGTTCTCTCTAACTACGCTGCTACAAAAAAAAAGCGTAAAGCTGTAAATAAGCTATATTTCCTCAATTAACATGGGTAAGGTAATTGCTTGGACGGTTTCCAAGAGGCGCGGGTTCGAATCTCGCTGCGTTCAAGTTTTTATATGTTTTGTAAAAATATTTTTTTTTAGGTAACTGCAAATTCCGCTTAAGTAAAACGTTTATGATTATTATAATATTTTAATTGGGGTCGTTACATAATATTTAATGTTTGGATTCTCTATTCTACAATGAATATCGGATAGGTGAAAAGCCGAGAACGGATAATGGTGATTGAAAATAGACAAAGATTCCGTCTGCAATCCCCACAAAATAAATAAATAAAAGAATAACTTAAAAGCTCGCACGATTTAAATTATATATTATATATATAAAACGGCGTAAATTTTGCTAAATTTTCGACCAAACGAAATGGTTACCAAGTACCAACCAAGTAATAATGTAGATGTTCTGGAAAACCTTGGCAGTTTAAGCAAAAACTAGTAACATTGATATGAGCACAAACGCACCGCGTTCCTTAGTAATGGACTTGTAAGTTGAATATTTTGAGATAAAAAGCTTTTTATTTATTTTACAGCTTATTTTAATATTCTGTATATATTTACCTCATTTTAAGAAATAAAATAAAGTATGAAAATGTATTTTCGTTCGTTCGTACGTTTGTTTGTAGTCAACGTGGCGCAATAAAACGGCATCTTACTGTAATCGCGATTGGATGTGGATTCAATTGACACTCGGACAAGTGATTTTATTATCTTAATTTTACCGCTCAGATCGAACAAAGCGCGGCGTTGAGTTCCACCAATCAACATATGATGTTTCGATTTTTGGCGGAAAGTCGATAACGGAATTTTTTGACACTAGCTACATTGCTATGCGGGAAAAGTGTGCCGATGCTTTTTCAAACTTTACTGATTCCTGTCTTTACATGGAAGATATACGGAAAAAAATATTATTGGGGGGAATATTATCAACACACCGAACCACAAAATAACGATAACTTTTTTTTTCTGTGTGTCTGTTCAACTCTTTGTCTGTGCGCCTGTGCTAGCGTGCGTCTCAGAAACGGTTTAAACAATTTAAATGTATTTAGACTATTATATTTTTATAAACTTCCCTTAACCTTAACTTCATTTCAATCGGTTTATAAAATTTACAACGATTTAAATTATAAATTTAAGCAAAGATTGTGTTTTAAGTGAAAAAGACGGAATAGTTTAGTCGTGTCTTACGTAGGCGAAGTCCGA